>JASDQU010424434.1:0-10045 GCA_032191745.1 Picea mariana
TGGGTTTCCACGTAAAACACTGGTGTACTGTGTATGTGTATGATTGTTCATTTGTTCATTGCTTATTTACTCTGCAGTTATTGGATAATAATGCTTCATTGATATAGCACTTGGATTATATGGTTAAAAGGGATTAAATTGCTCTATTACTGATTCACCCCCCCTCTCAGTAATCTAACATCGCTTACAAAATTTAAGCGTGAATGGAAAGGATAACATTCATTCCTCCCAACCACCTAAAATAAACCCAATTAACAAATAATACTAATTTTTATAAAATGTAAAATATGCATTTTATGAGACAATATTATTCAATAATATCAATTATAAATGATTAAAACTATATATGTTAAAAATTATTCTTATGATTTTGCATTTGAACAAGTATATATTAAAAATAACTTTGTTAAATGTAATTGTATGATAAATTTTAATTTAGTAACATTTCACCCATTATTAAAAAAGACAAATAGAATAAAAATAATAATTAAACTAAAAACACTTATACAATTAAAACCCAAAATTCAAATTGTAAAATCCTTCATGCTTAAACTTTATTATTATGCTTGCTGAATGAACATCCACATAAGTACAACGTTAGACAAATAAAATAAAAATAATAATTGAACTAGACAAATAAAATAATAATAATAATTGAACTAAAAACACTTATACAATTAAAACCCAAATTTCAAATTGTAAAATCCTTCATGCTTAAACTTTATTATTATGTTGGCTGAATGAGCATTAACATAATCACAACGTTCATTTCTAGGCCACAAACATTTCCAAAAAATTGAATATGCCATCTCTATGATTCCTAAGAAGGAACCTATGGTGTCATTATTTGGAAGGAACTTATTCCTTCATTATTCCTAAGAAGGAAAACCTATGGTGTGATTATTTGGAAGAAACCTATGGTGTCATTATTAGAAGGAACCCATGGTGGCTTTATTGGAAGTAGCATGCGTTGAGATCTATTATTCACTGCAAGGTAGCTATATTCTTGTAACTTTTATGAGAATTTTTGTTTGTTTTCCTTTGTACATGAAAGTTCAATATAACAACTTGTGATGGTGCTTGCCAACTATTAGTCATTAGCTTTAGTTTGATGGAGTCACGCCATTGTCACACACAAACTAGCAAGTAGACATAGTGGAGAAATGTATAGTTCAATGTCTATGTTTTTGTAAAGATGATTAATGTTTTGCTAGTTGTGGAGTATGGTGGTGTCACACATCATGCTCTGCATATGTCCATTCTTTGCATGAGTCTTAAAAGATATATAAGTTAATAAGAAATCTATGAATCTAATGTTGACATGCCATATACAAGTGTATGAATTGATATTAATCTAGGTTAGAATTGTTAGTTTAATTAATTATTTTTTTGTTGGAAGCATACTCTACAATTCATGTGGGGATATAAAAGCTACTATAAAGAGTAGAGAGATAAGGTGTCATTGTGGGGGCATGTTTTGCACAAGTTCTCAAACTTTTTATTTAGGTGATTCCTTAGGGAAAACCTACTAATATGACTTAGTGCTTTTGTATCAAATTGTCCTTAGGTGCATGATCACTGAAATCCCTTTCTAAGATTTTTTCTAGATGACAATCAATAACTAGTATTGATTAGTGGATTTTTTCCAACACCAACCTTTAATTTATTGGTGTAGTTTTATGCTTCACAATGTACTTCAAGAAGTGTCATTCCTCTTTTACTTCACTTGAACCACATACTTTGCAAGTCCTGTAATATCTCTCTTTTTCAGGCTCCTTCCTAAGGCCGTTACACATAGGAACTTGCAATTGCCTTCTTGAAGTGTTCACAAACACAGTGGTGATTCAGAGTCTATGGAATAATGAGGTTAACTAGGCATAAGTGATGTTGAATAGGACATGGATGGAAACCCTAGTTTGTAATAGTGGATGACACATCAACGCTATGGTTTACGTCTACACGAAGACAAATATACTGCAAATGTGGTGTAAAATGTTGGCAGGGTTAATGAAGAGTGCAAACTAAACCCCAATGGTGCATCTAAGGATGTTGAAATGGAGAGCAAGATTGTTTATGATGGAACTCCAATAGTTAAATCACTAAGGGAGGATGATAGCGTTTCCAGGGCCATAGATATTTATGAGGACACATGGATAAGGAAAGGGAAGGCAGTGGCAATGATGTCAAAACACCTGATAACAAAAGTAAAAACGAAGAATGTAGTTCAACTTTTGGATCGACCACCATTTCGCTAGAGCCAACACCAAAGGTGACAATTTTGGCTTTATGGAAAGAAATTAAAGCTCTTGGAACAAAAGTAGATGGCTTGCAAATAAACATCTTAGGGAACATAAACACCATTAAGAACCCCAAAATTAGGTTAGAAAGGAGGAATTTGGACAATCATAGGATGCCATGGAAATTGACAAAATGAAGAAAATGTTGGTTAGGGGTAAAGAAGTAAAATAAAGTTCAAAGAACAAGTAAAAAATACCAAAAGTTGGGCATAGATAGTAGTCACTTAGCAAAGGGATGTAGGGAAAATAAATACTTTATACCCAAGGAGTTAAGGTCTATCATCCTAGAAGAATATGAGTGAAAAAGTAGGGTCAAGAACATTAAAATCAAAGGAGTGAAGGAAAAAATGGACAAGGTGAGCAAATGGCAGAGCTTGAAAGGTAGAGAAAGAACAATGAAGGTTACAATTTAGTAGAAACCACAAGATAGAGCTCAAATCTTGCAATAAATAATGAGATTGAAGGGCTGCAAAGGGTTCAATGATGAGGATCTCACATAACATATGATAAGAGGAAAGAAGGAAAGAGTGGGCCTTAGTGAAGCAAGGAAGGAACCAGTACAACTGGGTCATCCTTTGGAACAACACAGACAAGATCAAAGAGTTTAGAGAGATGCCAAAAATAGGGGGACAGCCCCATGTGACCCTTAATGCTAGTAGGGGACTTTAATGGGATAATGAGGGGAAAATTCAAATGACAAGTTTTATAGAAAGCACACACCTATTATGGTTGACCAAAGATGAGGAAATTTGCACAAAAGGGAATCGATTGATGTCAACAAGGAAGTCACACACTTTTGTGAACATATTCTACGCTTGCACAACATGCATGACATCATTGCAATAATAATTATAATAATATTTTTTTAAGGTCATGGCCTAGCTATAAATCAAAATTATGTATGCAATGGCCTTGAGTGGTAGAGAGAGTCAAGGAAGGCCTTAATCCACACACATAATTATCAAAGTGTAGTGGATTATGTAATGATTTCAACAAACATAATAGACAAGATAACTATTTTCAAAATATGCAATTGCCATTAGGAGATGTCATCATACCATGATTTATAGTTCAAAAATATTATTCGCAAAGAAAGGAGGCTAGGGAGACAATGTGCCAACACAGAAGTACCATACAAAGCAATAGTTGCTACCACAAAAAAAAAAAAATCTTCTGAACAAAAATGTAAATAATCACCTCCCAATCGTGTTCATGAATGAAACCAACCAAATAATGGATCTATGTAAGGATGCAATGGAGGCAATCCAAATAACTTTGGAAAGTTGCAAAGGAAACAAAATAGGGAAAGGAAGGGTAGCATCAAACAATTTCCCAAGGAACATTTGGTTGAAAAAGAGTTGAAAGCGATAAGGGAAAGACATAGAAGATATAAGAAAAAAGATAATCTCACAATATATAAGTTTATTATGAAGAAACAAAAAGGTAGTTTGTGAAGTTAAGACAACTAGAAATGTTGAATTTCATGAAGGAAAACCTGTTTGGCCTTTTAGAGGGAATCACAGACATGAAAACAAGTGTTAACTGATAATATCACACTAACCCAACAATCATGTCATGTGAGGAATCCGTATGAAAATACAATCTTTTTCACATAAGAGGATGTACATGATGGTATACAAAATGGCATCACAAGTTGTTTGATAGGTCAAAGTTATTATTAAGTCAAGGTTGTTTTCTAGTATTAGAGATATTATAGTTGCCTCATGAGTTTACAATGTGATTTTAGTCTACAATCAAAAATCTTAATTTGAAAGAACACCAGAGGTACAAGTTGAAAGGATTTATGGTATGGATTTCTCAAGTTTGTAAAGTTTTAATCATCAATTTAATGCACCCAACCCCAAGCTGGGTCATGCTAATGCTAAAACGACCCAAATTTGTTTTTGATACCTGTTATCCCCATTTTGTGGATAACTAAAGAGATTATGTCTCGAGACCCTTACGTTGTAGATATGGAGTGTCGAGAGACTACATGACCAACAATACCCTTTTGAAAAATTGGAGATCCCTCTCACCACCACAGATGGTCACAAATTTCTAAATGGCATCCACCACATCAGCTGGCTTCTAAAAGGCAGTGGGCCTTGCTCCATGAGGTACAAGTCAGTATTATGGTAAGCATCATTTCAATATTTAAGCCATTTGAGTATGTTGTATCTTGGATTTCTCTAGATTTCATGATATATTCTTGGACATTATGCATTTTTCTCTGTTTCACCTTGGTGGTTGACATTGTGCCCTAGTAAGTGGTCTTCCTTGGGGATGGGTTTTCTACTAGGAACTCCTTTTAAGAGACATCGTACCTTTCTCGACCATACTTACCACTTTCCATCTTTATTCCCCCCCCCATTTCCTTATCTCTTAGGATTTTAGGGTGTATTGACCCAAGAAGGGGTTGTCCCTCATTCTGTGGGAAGAAGGGGCTGAGGACCAGAGGGATTGATGTTGGGTAAAAGATAAAAGCCTTGTATGAACCTTCTAGATGCTTTGCTCAGGGATCAGCCAAGAAAGCAGTGAAACACTTATCTTTGAGTAAAGGGCAACCCACAATGAATATGATTAAAAATTCTTAAAAGGTTAGATGAAGGATAAGAGGTCTCATCACGAGCTGGCCTATCATGTCCATGAATGTCTAGTGGTATGACATTACCATCGTCTAGTCACCAAGACCGGGTAATGGCTCTCAGTTGCATGGCTAAGAGAAAGGGGGTCTCAATGCGAGCCAACCTTCTCATTTCCACTAGGTGTTTATGGGTGACATTGCCATTATCTGGACACCACGCAAGGGAAGTGGCCTTCAACCTCTCCTTAAAATTATGAAAGAATAAAAGAATGGAAAATAATGGGCTTGGAAAAAGTGCATTGCGGACAAAGGTACCACACACCCTCTACAAAGGCACCCATGAATGAGACACTACGAGCTCTTGTATGTCATGAGCCATATGCCCATTGAGTCTTGACCCTAACTACTTCACCCACTTTACATGGCTTAGAGAGGGATCTCTTGGAAACTCTCCTTGACCTAGGGAAAGATCTACCGCATAATACACCTAGGCAACCCTCCCATACTCAATCTTGACAAGTCGTATAATGTATTTGAGCAATTAATTGTTTGATATAGTGATATTTGATGAACATGCTTAGGTGGCTCATTTATTGATTGGATTCACTTATCATGATGTTATGACTTGAGATCCTTGAAGGGAGTGCTTATTTGTCTTTGCGTGACCTAGTTGGTGGATAGTTTTGGAAGAACAAGCCTAGCTTGGGCTTCCATGGGGCTGCAAGCCCATAGGTTGGATGCCAAGGGTCCACATGATGGACCACAGGGATAGGGTATTGGAAACATAGAAGATGATGTGGAAGACTTATCCCAACCCTCACTTGCCAATCAATTTGCCCAGGAGGGGCAAAACATCCTCTTTTTGAGCTTGACGTCATGTTTGGGGGGTTAGGGCATGGTGGCGAGGCGATATACATTGGCACTTGGAAGTTTTGAGGTGTTTGAGGCTTTGACCATGAAGGAAGACATTAGGATGTTTGACATGTGGCTTTGGGAAGCCTTATTACCATCCTACATCACCAACGACCTTCTCCTAGTGTCAAAATGTCCCCTAAAGTGGTGACGCCCATGTAAATTAGGTTTTTATTTGTGCAAAAGTGAAATTTTAAATGAATTTTTTAATATTACTTTGTTAAGGGGGAAATATTAGGGTTGTTGACCCCTAGTCTTGTGGTTTACCCCTAAATATGTGGAGAAGTCACCTTGGTGACATTTTGTATAAATTAAGAGATCATAAGATCTCATTATAACATAACTCTCCCTCTTGTGAGAGGACTTGATCTGAAATTTTCTCTATATTTGGCCATTTGTCTCTTTCATGCTCTTGTTTATGGCTATCTTTTGGTGAATGGTTGATGGAAGTCTAGCGCTAGCCTTGGAAGGCTTATGTTTTGCTCTTATGGTGGATTTTCTTAGCATTTTCTTTGAAATTGGTATGGTCTTTTACTCTCATGCTATCATTTTTTTCAATTCAAGGTTATTGTGCTAAGAACTAAGTGGGAAGTATAAGGATTTACACCCCCACTCTAGTCTTCACCATTTTTATGCTCATGATTGTTGATATTGCAAGGGTTTGGTTGAGAAAGTAAGAGGATTTATAGCCATCATCTTCAAACGCTAGCTAGAGGTACGTGCCTTGGGGAGTAAGAGGGTTTACACCGTCAAGGATTTAGTAACCCTATCTCTTTCTAATTGACTCCATTAACCCTTCTTTAAAGGTACTAA
The DNA here is from genome assembly GCA_032191745.1 of Picea mariana. Taxonomy (NCBI): domain Eukaryota; kingdom Viridiplantae; phylum Streptophyta; class Pinopsida; order Pinales; family Pinaceae; genus Picea; species Picea mariana. The sequence continues at coordinate 6,607 of JASDQU010424434.1, forward strand.
TCACTTATTTGTTGCATTGGAGATATAAAATTGTTGCGTTGGGAATCGTGATTTTTGCAAATTATAAGGATATCTCTTTTGGAATTTTTTCTTGATGCTTTGAGGAGTCTTACCTCCCTTGGGCATCCTATTTTACCCACAAATAAAATTGTTGTACTAACTTGTTTTCTACAGCCATAAGGCTGTATAAAGTTACTAACCCTAGGTGCTAATATCTCACTAATCAACCCATAACTTTTCTCCAAAATTCAGCCACTAACTTTACTAACTAGGGCACACCCTTTAGACTAGTTGTTGGCATATTTTGATGGTTTGATTTGATGATATAAGTGACTGAAATATACATCCATAAGGCTGCAATTTTCGGCAGAAAATACACGTTATAACAATCATCTTTTCTTGCCTCTTGAGTGCCACTTATAGCTCATATTTATTGCTCGTCTTAATGATGATTTGTTTAACTAATTTAGGTCTTCATATGATGATTTATATGTCATTTTGCTTCATAATTTCTTCACAATAGGGACAAAAAGCTTAACTTGATGACCCAACTAACACCATACATTGCAAGTGGGTTTTCTTGTGTGTTAGGCAGGTCAATCATTCGAAGAAGTACTACATATTTGAGGCAACTCTTGTTTGGTTTACAAGGAATCTCCTTTTCCATTTCAGTCGAATTAGACTTGACTTCTAGGGGATTTACTTTCCATCATCATCCATATTCGTCTCATTCCCCCTAGGGTCACAAGGATCGCCTCCCTAGAGTGACCTAGTCACCCTTGAAGTGTCTGTCCTACACCGAGGTGACATTGGGTGTAGTGTTCCTTGGTTGTAGCACTTGCCTTTATGGTTGGGTCGGAATTTTCCCAACCTAAAACCTGTGCTATAACATTTTGGCGTCGTTGTCGGGGATGTTTTTGAATCCTCTTCCGAACCTTAAGGACACTTTGGCAAGCTATCCTGAAGTCTATATCCCTTAGCTTGCATGGCGAATCCACCCAAGGGGAGTTCCCTTTCCATATTTCTTGATGAGATCTTCTTGAAGCTCATCTGGCGACTCCACCTTCCACAAACCCACCTTTCATTTTCCCCCTTACCCTCTTTTGATGACCCTTGACCTCCTCTGACGTTTCTTCTGAGGTATTGACCCAAGTAATGGAAACATGGCTCTATGGCACTTCCATGAAGCATACAAAGCCTTGGATATTGAAGCTATTGACAAATACTCAAACAAGTGCCCGATAAATCAATTCGATGTCCTCCCAAAGTTCGATGGTAATCCATTTTCGGTCGTGGCACACATTCTTGAGTTTACTAGATGCATCTACTATGGAAATGTAATACATGAATATGTATGCCTAGGATTGTTCCTACTAGCCTTGGGAAATAAACAAAGGGATTGGATCAAGAATTCTTGCAAGCCAAGAAGTATATCTTCTTTGACGATCCTCGTTAGAGAGTTGCTTAAAAATTGGGGACCGAAAACTCAAAGTCTTAAAGATAAAATTCAGGACTTGGAGGACACTTTTTCAAGAGAAGGTTTTGACCTTGATCCTATTGAAGGTTTGAGAGAAACGCTTCTTCCAGAGTTTGTTGAAATGACTGTTGAAAAACAAGAAGTTGACAAAACCAATGAGGACAATTTTGAGCGTCTCAAGCAAGGCATAGATGAAGATTCATAATTTTTTGAACAACTGATAGATGTTTTACCTGATAAGGACTTTATTGTTAAGTTTTGTTAGCAAATAAAAGAGGAGCTTGATGCCATCGTAGAATATTATGAGAAAATGAGTACCCAAAATTTAGCTTGGGAAGTGGTCATTGCATATTTTGGAACAGATTCATTAAACGATGCTTTGATCGAGAAGTATGGATACCAAGAGAGCTTCCCAAGTGATGATGAACCACTCTTCATGCCCGGGGAACTCTATAAACTTGTTCTAGATCAAGATAAATATGGTGAGTTCTTTGAACCTATTGAATATGATGAACGCTTGTCCGAAGAGCATATTCATGAATAATTGTTTCAGGAAGATTTCAATGATGAAGACCTTGATGAAATACAACACCTCGATGAAGAGACATTGGTATCCTTGCTCCCACTTGATGAAGATGATATCATTTAGGCTTGTTCTCCTCATGCATACGAAGATGAAGTATCTTCCCTTCTAGTTGAAGACGTCCATGCCTCTACTCCTCCTTCACACAAAGACTAAAATATGGTCATTTTCAGTCATACTAATGGTCTTATGAAAGTACCCTTCGATATGGTTGATGAGCCTATAGACACTTTCATACAGACTGGTAGACGCAGATGGGATCTTAGTTGTCTCAAATTTGATAGAGACCCCATTTATGACATTGAGGGTAGCTATCAGGCAGAGGGGGGTTTCAACATCTTAGGAGTGGTCCTCATATGTATATGATTCATATGTTTGGTTGCCTGGTGATGATATGGTTACATATTTTTTTCGTCCCTTCGAGGATGACTTGTCACAACATACTCAGAGTGATCTTCAGTCATCCTTTGGTACATACCCTTTTGAGGATGCATATTTTGTTTTATGAGGACTTCCAACCATTGTGCTAATATGTTGAGGAATACCAAGACATGGACACCTTAGAGAAATCAGAGGATCATTCTTCAAAGCAGAAATATTTTCAAATTGGATATTTCCATGGAGATTCACAGGGGAAGAGGCAATGTTTTTCTACACCCGAGACTATTCCTTACCTCTTACCCTCTTCTCCAAGAGACCATGCAATATTCTTTCAATCTCTTATTTCCTCTCAGTCCTCGACAAACAATGAGTCTTTGTGCGTGAATGAAGATGAGCCTTCATATACATATAGTATCCCCATTCAAAGATGGATTTATTAGTCTTGTGGATACACTTTCAGATGGGATGATCAGGCTGATGGTTTCTCTTTCCAATAGGATTTCCTCTCTCCCACCCATCTTCATGAGTTTTATTTCATGATCGATTATATGCGTGTTTATACTCATGATTATTATGTGCTTAACTTATCTTTGTTATATTATATGATTAATCATAGGGGGAGATACTCTGATGATATGATCAAATGGTTGCACTGGTTGTATGACTTCACCCGACATCATCTAGCACGTGATCACTAGTTGTATGACTTCACCTCTTCTTGAAGCTCATCTGGCGACTCCACCTTCCACAAACCCACCTTTCATTTTCCCCCTTTCCCTCTTTTGATGACCCTCGACCTCCTTTGATGTTTCTTCTGAGGTATTGCCTTAAGTAATGGAAACATGGCTCTATGTAACTTCCGTGAAGCATACAAAGCCTTGGATATTGAAGATATTGACAAATACCCAAACAAGTGTTGATTAAGGTTGGTTGTCATTGATGTCAACCCTTGAAGAAAGACCCATAGCACAAAGGTTTGGGTAATGGACCCAATAGTG
>JASDQU010424435.1:0-10045 GCA_032191745.1 Picea mariana
GGTTTGTGCCCCCTCTGGCTGGTGAAAACTCATCTTAAATGGTAACTGGGTGAATGGATGTTCCAATAGAACTGTTAGGTGGATTGGTTAAAGGCGCTAAAGTTAGATCTTTGTATGTGGGGGAGGTCCTGGGGTCAAACCTGCAGGCCTCCCATTGTGTCTCTATGGTTGTAACCCCTGCTATGCTTGGTTGGTGGCTTCTAGATGTGGCAGTTGTAGCCAAATATGGCGGGCCCTCCACCAAATTTGGCAGGGTCCTGTCATATATATTTTTTGATTTTTTAGTCACGGGCCCTCCTTGGGCATTTCGAGGGTGCCACATGGCGCCCGGTGATTGTACCATGTGGCATATGCTTATTGTCCCACCTGGTCGCTGATGTCACCTCCACATCAATCACATACATGGCACATGGTACCTTTTGGGTGGTGCTACATGGCATCCCCTGGGGGTGCCACGTGGCACTTTTCTACTAGTCCACATGGAGCCTTGGAAATCCTATTGGCGGGTGACATGTGGTAGTCTCTGGTGCTACTACATGGGATGATGATGTCAGTAGCTATCATGCTAACATCATCCTACCATGTTAGCTGCTGACATCAACAGTACGGTTGATTATGTGTCCCTTGTTGACTTGCCCTATTTGACCACAACTTTGACCATGAATATCTTTCAATTTGTAACTTTGTTTGACGAGTCATTTGTGCTGTTAGAAATATTGTGATGTGCTCNNNATCATGCCTTCCCACTGAGATCTTTTTGGACCACCAAAAGCTTTCATCAATCAATAGGTAAGTGAGGGAATAATTCCCTTAGTTTGTTATTCTCTATCCACTTTTCCTTGCTTGCATGTGTGCCTTTTAAGCCTACTCAAAGATACTCAACATCACCCCTACGTGAAGTCCTCATCCTCTTGTACAGGATGATATATTCTTATAGCTCATCCAAGTACTCAGGTGAAAAATCATCAACTGACGGTATTGAAACTTCCTCATCTTGATCCATGATCATGGAGGCTCAAAAAGTTTCTAGTTCTCAACGTTCACAACTTAGTAAATCTGCATGTAAGGTGGAAGATCCAAACAAAAAGCATTGGTACCATTTTTCTCCAAGATAGTGAAGGTTCCATAATGAACAGGATTGATTTTCATGCCTTCACCCTTCAGTATCTCCTTGTTGATGTGAAGCCATACCCGATCTCCAACCTGGAAATGATGATCAACCCTGTGCTTGTCATGTCGAGCTTTCTACTGTGCTTGAATTTTCTCTATTTGTTCCCTGACTACCTGATGTATCTACTGGATCCTCTAGATGAACTTCCAGGCTCTGTCCTCTATCCATTCTTCATTCACATCGACATCTTTCACTTACATCAAGTCCAAAGGAACCTTTGGTAGGTACCCAAAACATGTCTCAAAAGGTGAACTATGAGTGGATGAATGTAAAGCTTGGTTGTAAGCATGATGTACATAGGGTATCTATTCATCCCATAACTTGGGATGCTTGTTGCAGTAGCCTCAAAGAAAAAGTACGACTATTCAGTTTACCACGTCTATCTGTCCGTCATTCTATGGATGGAAAGAAATTCTCCTCTTTAATTTGGTGTCCATCATTTTCCACAAGCTAGTCCAAAAGTCCCCAAGGAATCGAGTATCTCGATCCAAGACGATGGATGTGGGTAATCCAAAGTGAACCCAAACATGCTGAAAGAAGAGATTAGCAGTATGCTCAGCAGTGATCTTCTTTTTACATGGCATCAAGATACACATCTTGCTGAACCTATCCACTACAACATACAAATAATCATGACCCCCTTTGGTCATTGGTAAACCCCCTACAAGATCCATGGAAACACTTTCCCATGGATGGGATGGAATAGGAAGTGGTGAGTACAACCCTAGTTTTCTATTAATGGGCTTACAGGTAGAACACATCACACACCCCTTTACATATTTAGTTACAATTGCTTTCACTTGAGGCCAATAACAAAACCTCTGCAAATGAGCCATAGTTTTTCCTACCCAAAAATGCCTAGACACAAGAGAAGTGTGAGCTTCTCATATTACATAGACTCGTTCACTTGTAGGAATACATAGCTTTCCAAGATGGTAGAGTAATTTTCCCTACATAAAATAGTTCTCTACCTATGAACCAAGGGTTAGCTTTGCATATACTTATTTATAATCTTCATCAATGGCATATTGTTCTACATATCTATCATGAGATAAAGAAGCATTCTTCAAAACAATAGAATAAGCAATAGGAGGTCTAAAAAGCATATCAGCTACCTTGTTACTTGTATCCTTTTTGTGCTTGATTACCAAGTGAAATTGTTGTAGAAAACCCATCCACCTGTAGTGTCGAGATTGTTGCAATTTGGTCTGTTCTTGAAGATATTGTAAGGGTTGGTGATCTGTATGTATGATTGTTTCTTTCCCCAACAAGTAGTGTTTACATTTCTTTACGCTGTGGACTAATGCATACAACTCTTTATCATATGTTGGATAGTTAGCAACATCTTGGTTAAAAGTTTCAGAGTGGTAACATATAGACTTATGATATTGCATCAATATTGCACCCAAGGCATACCCAATGGAATCTTTCTTGATCATAAAAGGCTATTGAAGATTCAACAATGCTAATACTGGTGCAGTACTGATCTTCTCCTTCAAAATGTTGAAATATTTTTGTTGCTTTCCTTCCCACTGAAAAGTGTTCTTCACATTGGTTAAGGCATGCAAAGGAGCTGTTATAAAGGAGAAGTTGGGAATGAATCTCCTCCAATACTGGACTGCACCTAAGAAGCTTCGGACTTCAGTTACACTTTTTGGCTCATTCCATTTTACAATTACATCAATTTTGGAAGGATCAATTTTGAATTGTCCTCCTCCTACAATATGACCTAAGTACACAAGTGCAGTATTTCCAAATTCACATTTAGACAGTTTTACATACAGCTTTTCCCTCTGCAAAGTATCTAATACTTTCTTTACATGCCTCACATGCTCATCCCAAGTCCCGCTAAAAACAAGAATGTTGTCTAAATATACAATCACAAAGTCATCTAGGAAAGGCCTGCATACATCATTCATCACATGCATGAAAGTTGTCAGAGCATTACAAATCCCAAACAACATAACTAACCACTCAAAAAATCCCTGTTTGGTTTTAAAGGCATTTTCCATCCATCCTGTTTTGCGACTCTGATTTGATGATATCCAATGTGAAAATCAAACTTAGTGAAATAAACAACATTATTCAATTGATCAAGTAAATCATCTATGTGAGGAAGAGGGTATTGATTTTCCACTGTGATTTTATTTAAAGCCTGGTAATTGACACACATTCACCATGTGCCATCCTTATTTGGCACCATCATGATCAACGAACCACAAGGAGATGAACTAGGCCTAATGACCCCTTGATCCAATAAGCCTTGTACATGCTTCTTGATCTTTGTCATCTCCACAACTGACATCCTGTACATACCCACATTAGGAAGAGGGGAATCCCGCTGAAGATGTATCTCATGTTGGATTTCCCTCTTAGGAGGTAATCCATCTTGTCCCTAAAAAATATTACCATACTTAGAAACAATATCAATTAATTCCTTTTTATGAGATGGATCAAACCCTTGAAAGCATCGGATGTCCTAACATATTTCTCTCTAATGACCATGAGTACATATCTCTTATTAGTGTTTATGAGTATTTTCATTTGCCCTGCACTAAAAAGTGATGTATTTATCCTCATGTTGTGAGCTCTAACAATATATTCCAATCCCCCTTTAGTAAGGTGTTGTTTGTTCTCATGACGAAAGAATACTATTTTTCTATCATAAAGATAAGGACTTCCCAACACTATGCCACATTTATCAAGTGGTACAAAGCTACTTCATCAATCAATTTTGAAGCAATAGAAAATATGATCCTACATTGTTTGGTGACATTAAGTTTTTCTTTATCACATACCCAACTAAGAGGATAAGGCTTCGGATGTGGTTTCATTTCAAGACCCATATTATTGACAAGTGCTTTAGATATTAAGTTTACTTAGGAACCTGGATAAAATAATGTATCTATCTTAATATGTTTAGATACAACTCTGATACGAAATAACTCATTCCTCTTTCGTTCATCAACATGAGATTCATCATTGGAACTTGAACTAGAATGAAGAGAATATTTAACTTGTACTCCAACCAATGTGATGTTTCCTTCATCTCCTAAATCAGAACCAAGATCTTGTTGCATTGTAGCAACAGTCTTTGTCTTCCCCTTTCCACCAAACTGTTTCGGTTTCTTTTCTGGATGCAGTTTCTAGCAGTGTTCTTCATTGTAACCTCTCTTCTTGCAATGTGTGAAACATGGTTTTCCTCCTTCTCTCATTACTGTAGCAGTCTTCTTGTCCTTCCTTTTAAACTTTTTAAAAGTATTTTGTGGGAAATTGGAAGGTTTCTTTGTGGGATATTCTTGAACATGTTTCCCCCTGTTCTCAAGGTGAGTTTCTTGCATACAAACTTCATCAATGTTGATATTATGGTAGCTACAGGAGGTATTTACCTCCACGTATAAACCTTACGAGAATAAAATATTTTGGGAAGCAAGAAGAAACCCTAATTGATAGGTTAATAACCCTAGAATACAAGTCAGCTCAAGGAAATGACTTGTATTAGGTTATTAGTCTCCAAGAGAATAAGTCGGCTAAAGGAAATAATATATACCAAAGAATTAGTACCCATAATGAGAAGTCAGCCCATGGAGTCTGCCAGATTTAGTGTAAATACAGGAGGCCAGTCTTCATTCCGGCAGGCATTCTCAGAAATGCAGATCACACTTGTGCGCACTGAAGTTGGGAAGTTTTGTGTGCGATTTTGGAGGAGAGATACCATTACAGCTGTTGCAGCTAGAAGATTTCATTTTGGCTTGGACTATATCTTGGTTATGGTTTGGACTATTTGATCAACTCTTTTTTGGTATGCTATCCTTGGAGAAAGGTGCACTACCCTTTGTTTGGCTATCTAGCCTAGGGTTTGCTTCTAGAATGATTCTCTGTCAAGGTTAAGGTGCTCGGAGGGTGTCTTCAACCTATGGTTGGGTGACAATAGTGATATTCTCTATAGGAAAATGAGCACATTCTAACAGTTTATGGGATCACACCTCCTTCATTTAGTCTAACCACTGGAAGGGAGCATAGCCATAAGGATATTAATCTTGTTGAAGAATTTCCACTAGGGTTTCTAGCAGCAGCAGTTACTAAAGAACTATCACTAGGGTTACTAGCAGGTGTAGTTGCAGAAACTCTAAACCTCTCGTTGAGGCACCTTAAGTGAAGGGATTGACCTAATTTTTAGATAGACCAGTGCGCCCTATCCTAGCGCATCTCCTGGTACTCTCAGAAAGCCAAGATGTCAAGTTTGAGTTTTTTGTCAAATCTAGGGTTGACCAAGTCAAAGCAGCCATGACTTACTCTATGAAGTTAGAAAAAAAGTTAGATGGAGCTTCTAACTTCAGAGCGTGGAAGACAAGGATTGACTTCATCCTTGCCAAGAATAAATTGTTGGATATCGTGAAAGGAAAGATCGTGGAACCAAATTTTGAAGAAGGAAAAGAGAAAGAACTGCAAAACATTGTAGTTATGGAGGAGTTCAAAGACAGTGACATCAATTCCATGAGTATCATAGTGGACTCTATAAAATACCACTTCATACCCTACATCTCCCATCTTGACTCGTCAAAGAAGATGTATGATGCCCTAACAAACCTCTTCTCAGAAAGAAACATTGGAAAAGTAATGAGTATGAAGAATGAGCTCTGTGACATGAAGATGAATGATGATGACATCATAACATTATACTTTGTGAGAATATCTCAGTTAAGAGATCCGATTATTTTCTATTTTATAGATTGAGTTTTGGGGATCAATTGAGAGTGATGTGAGGGGGAGGGGAGGGGCCATATGAGCTTCCACCTTCATGTGGTTGGCCTTGTTCAGTAGAGGATAAATTATTCTTGAAACCAAGAGAATCTCTTTCATTTTGGATGGTGTATGGGCTCAAATTTGACTCACACACACACTTTCTTCCATCATCAATTCATCATGTAAACCATAAACCCTAATTTTCTTTCAAAGTACACAATTTGGTTGACACAAGTTTTAAGTTTTCGTCAGTCTTTCTTCATTTTTCCTTCAGGTTCTACATTAATGTATATACAATGTATCTGTGTCATAGTTGTGATGAAAAATCCCTCTTTTTCTTTGATTTCTTAATCGACACCATAAGAATACTAGAGGCTTGCAACAGTGACATGTGAATGGGGCCAACGTTGAAATGTTTACAAACTGTTTTTGTATGCATTGAAATTTGACATGGATAGACTATTCACATGCCTTTATAATGATATGGGAGGGTTTCTGGACTCAAATTTGACTCACACACCCACTTTCTTCCATCGTCGTATCATCATGGAAACCATAAACCCTATTTTTCATATGTTCTAGTAGATATGTTAATGATTCCAAATTTCATATTTGTATTTGACTCAAGGTCCAACTAGCTTGCAAAGTATCAAATTTTAATTTCAAGTTGATAAAAAAAATATGAAATGAATCCAAGCATCATTTGATATCGTCGCAAGAGAGACGAATGTAAATAATCTTGCGACGAATTAGATATAGTATCAACGAAAAAAGTTCGTCGATAGTATAGCTAATTCGTTGCAAGAATATTGTGTCTAATTTGAATGGTGTTACATGGTTTGCAAGGAGTGTAGGGATTATATTATGGTGCAATGTAGTTTAGTATATAAGAACAATGTCTATGACAAACCTCAAAATGGATAGTACCATATCTTTTTCATAAGATAAATATTCTTCGTATATTTCCTTTGTGGTGGCTCAAGCCCTCAGTACACATGATGCCTGACAATGAAATGTAACAATTTGACTGTTGAATGATAGTGTTATGTCACTCATGGTTAAGGAAATAAACTAAGGTTCTTAGGTCCTATTTCAATCTTCTTATAATTGAGATTCATTACATAGTCCTTGAAAAAAGACAAAAGACATATGTAGCGGATATTAATTTGGTCTTTGTGTAGGACATTTTATGCCATTAGTATGTTTTGTACAAAAATAATGGATCTTGGGGACTACACCATGGTAAAGGAACGAGGAACAATAAACAAGGAACGAGGAACAAGAAACACAGAACAAGGAACAAGGAACAAAAATTGTACTAGGACTAGAGACCGACAACAATGACCTGTGAATGGGGCCAACGTTGATTTTTTTTCAAATTGTGTCTATTTGCATTGAAATTTGACATGGATAGAATATTCGCATGCCTTAACGATATGGGAGGGGTTATGGACTCAAATTTAACTCACACACCCACTTTCTTCCATCATCATATCATCATGGAAACCATAAACCCTATTTTTCATATGTTCTAGTAGATATGATAATGATTCCAAATTTCATATTTGTATTTGAATCAAGGTCCAGCTAGCTTGCAAAGTATAAAATTTTAATTTCAAGTTGATAAACCAAATATGAAATGAATCCAAGCATCAATTGATATTGTCTCAAGAGAGACAAATGTAAATAATCTTGCGACGAATTAGCTGTACTATTGACAAAAAAAGTTCATCGATAATATAACTAATTCGTCGCAAGAATATTGTGTCTAATTTGAATGGTGTTACATGGTTTGAAATGAGTGTAGGGCTTATATTATGGTGCAATGTAGTGTAGTCTATAAGAAAAATCTCTATTCCAAACCTCAAAATGGATAGTACCATATCTTGTTCACAAGACAAATATTCTTTGTATGTTTCCTTTCTGGTGGCTCAAGCCCTTAGTACACATGATGCTTGACAATGAAATATAACAATTTGAATATTGAATTATAGTATTATGTCACCCATGGTTAAGGAAATAACTTAAGGTTCTTAGGTCCTATTTAAATCTTCTTAGAATTGAGATTCGTTACATAGTCCTTGAAAAAAGACAAAAGACTTATGTAGTGGATATTAATTTGGTCTTTGTGTGGGAAATTTTATGCCATTAGTATGTCTTGTACAAGAATAATGGATCTTGGGGACTACACCATGGTCAAGGAACGAGGAATGAGGAACAAGGAATGAGGAAGGAGGAACACAGAACAAGGAACAAGGAACGAAAATTGTACTCGGACTAGACATCGACAACAATGACCTGTGAATGGGGCCAACATTGAAATTTTTTCAAACAGTTTCTGTATGCACTGAAATTTGAAATGGATATACTATTCACATGCCTTAACGATATGGGAGGGTTTCTGGACTCAAATTTGACTCAAACACCCACTTTCTTCCATCATCAATTCATCATGTAAACGATAAACCCTAATTTTCTTTCAAAGTACACAATTTGGTTGACACAAGTTTTAAGTTTTCGTCAGTCTTTCTTCATTTTTATTTCAGGTTCTACATTAATGTATATACAATGTATCTATGTCATATTTTTGATGAAAAATACCTCTTTTTCGTTGATTTCTTAATCAACACCATAATAATACTAGAGGCGGGTAACAGTGACATGTGAATGGGGCCAATGTTGAAATGTTTTCAAATTGTTTCTGTATGCATTGAAATTTGACACGGATAGACTATTGACATGCCTTAACGATATGGGAGGGTTTCTGGACTATTCCCATCAAAATTCAAAGGCATAAAGAAGGACATTACGATGTAAAGGGTTTTTGTCTTTGCTGTAAAGGGTTTTTACCCATTTTTGTAGTATAAATAGATGTTGTTAAGATGTATGAAGATATCATATCATTAGTAGATAGATCCCAGTGAGAGTATTCATGAGTATCTTTTGAGTTAGTTTTGGAGACAGATGATTATCCATAAAAGTCACCTATATATTTTTAGCCAAAAGTCATATATTGAATCCTAAATTAACAAGATCCGTGTAGTGGCTATGTCCCTATAACAGTGTAATAGAAAAAATATCTAACACAATAAGAAAGTGATTAGTATATGTTAATTGCAATCGGTGGGTTTGTGATTGAAATTTGTTATCAAAAATATGCATAGAAAACATTGTCCATAAACTAAATTTAATATTGTTGAAATGTCCAATATGTTTTTTTTAAGTGAGATTGTCAATGGGAAATTATAGTAATTTTTTTCGTATGTATCATTTTATGATAAAGTAAAATATTGCATCATTTAAACAAACTATGGTTTAAGAATAAAAATCCAAAAATAGCAACACTGAATAAAGACCAAAGTTAGCAATCGTATTATCAGTATTCACCTTAAATTGTTTTTATTCATATTTTTACATTAAGCGATAAGCTAAAAGAAGAATCCATGCGATGGCGTAGTGAAAATCATGAGTAGAATAAAAGATCAAAATTATTGCACCATGTAATATTATGAATATAATTTAAATCATCAATCAAAAAGCTTAGTTGTTCTAGTATTTTTTTTGTACATGATGCAATATGCACATTCTCTACACTGAATTACATCTCCAAATTTTAGTGAATTCTTAGTTCTACAATGTGCAATATCATAAAGTGTAAGAATAATTCGTAATTTAGAAACAACAAAATGAAATTAGTGAAATTACTTGTCCCAATACATATAATGTTTGCAAAGAATAGTATAACAAACATGTTCAATAATAAAAACTAATCAAGGTTTTATCAATATATCTAAAATCTAGGGAAATAAAGATACCTTCACAAACTTAACTTGTAATCTCAGGCACTTGAGTTCTACCTAAAATAATCAAATCAAAATCCGGTATAGTTTTGAAACTGTTATGACCCTATGTTTCATAAGAATCATTCAAATGACTAAGATTTTACCTTCATAAATGTTGTGTGGTAAATCATGTGGCATCCTGCCCATGATTTACAAGGAGAAGAAATATATGAGTAGTTGAAGGTTTTGAGACAGTGTGATTGTGATCTTGGTTTCAAAGATTCATTTGCAGCCTTACTAGATGGTTTGAATTCTTGAGTGTAAAAGTTTCCAAGAAATAGTTTTC
>JASDQU010424447.1:0-10044 GCA_032191745.1 Picea mariana
TGGTGAGAAGAAATTATTCTACATAGATTGTGAAGAGGAAGAGGAACAAGAACAAGAACCATCTCAAGATGAAAACGTAGAAGCAATTTTGTCTGGAGAGTTGACTCCCACGATATCGTGTAATGAATTGGCTGTAATTAGCACTCCTCAAACCCTCAAGATCGAAGGATACATCAAAAAGAAAAAGGTAATAGTCCTAATTGATTATGGTAGTACTCATAATTTCATTCACTATAAGTTATCCAAAGATCTCAATTGCTTTGTATATCCAGCGCCATAGTTTCAAGTAATGATTGCAAATGGAGGAACTATCAATTGCTCAGGAAAATGCAATAAGATCAATCTTACTATGGGGGAATATGTAATGAATAGTCCAATGATTGATATACCCATGGGTGGTGCAGATATTAAAATATTATTCCCAAGGACTTAAGCCCTTAGGCTCAACACTTAGCCCTTAGGCTCAACACTTAGGAAAACATGTGCAAAGGGGATGCATGCTGATGGAACGCATGTAGTTTCATGGGTGACAAGTGTCAACCCAGGTGCATGAAAATAAAACAACTGAGATGAGCCATGATGGGGGTTCTTTTCCCATTCCACCATCGACTGTCTGAAGGGTGATCCCGTCTGACCTCTGCAAGAGACCCTCGTGCAATTCTAAAACCATGGGAAAGCCTGTGGTTGTTTCTAAAAAGTTGGTACACCCCCTTCTGTTCTAAACCATCGAGTCTGAGTCGACCCCTACATGGACAACTTGTCATGCATCCCTGAGAACCAGAGCATGAGTCTATCTTGTGTTGCCAAATTGAGAAAATGGAAGTGTCCCGTTCTTGCTAAGACCAATTATACGGTTGCACCTAGCTGTTGCTGACCTGGGTTGTTCATGTCTGGATTTTCTGTTGTCTATGGTGGACATGTAGTGTTTGACCCTGTGTGGCTTGTTGGCCAGTCGTACAACACTCTCTCCAGGTGAGAAAGGTGTTTTACGTTGGATGAACAAGTTGCTTGGCCTATGAGTGACTCTTTCCAGGTGAGAGAGTGCACAGAGGAAGGAGAGAACTCCTGGAAGGAACCCTTTAGTTGCCATAGAGCTCGGAGACTTCTGGTCTGGTCTGTTGCTGAAACCTAAGGCAAGGGAGGTTAGCAGCCAAAGGAATTTCTGGGTGACAGAGAAGGTGCATACTCCTGGGGTGGAACAGGCATGTGGGGAAGGAGAGTCTATGGGCAGTGAGTATGAGTAGTTCCTGGGAGAGAATTCCTTCCTTGTGATTGTTTGTTTTCCCTGTAACCTCAGCCTAGCCTAGGATTCCTTGCCTTGGGGTGGAGCTTAGTCCCAGCTCGGGGGTGACTGAGTGCTAATCTTGATGAGTAGTGTGGTCTAAGGCTAGGAGGTTCGTGGAAGGCCTACACCTAGTTGGTGGAAGTACCACCATTTCAAGATAAGTACCAGATGATGTTTAATTACTTTTGTGCATGTCTGTGTATTTATATTATCATGTATTCTACTGTGAAAATGATTTAATGTGAAAGCCATTAATTATTTATAATAGCAGTAATTCTTATGGTTACTCTGAGTTTAATGTGATTAACTTGTTTCAAATGCATGTCATATATATAATTAAGCATGAGATTGTTATTCTGCGAAGTAACACCTGCCTGGCCAGTGATGGGGGCCTTACAGTATGGTATCATAGTGTTACTATAATAAAGGGTGTTACATTTTGGTATAAGAGCCAAGGTTTCGACGCTAAGCCTAGATGGGCCAATTGAGTGATCTTTGGATCAAGAGTTTGAGGAGGAATTATGTCTGGAGGACCAATTTTGAACCTTTGAGTGCTCCTGAGTGCCAAGGATATTACTTGAATGTTCTTACAAAGTTCAGGAGGTGTAGCAGTGTTATGAAACCACAGTTGATGTGGTATCTAGCCACGGGCAGAGAGGACTCCACACCAGAAGTGTTGGAGCCTTAGGATCTGTTCGGGAGGGAAGGAGAACCCTCGTGATCGTCAGATATGGAAAACATGCGTAGGGTTTAAAAACCATTTCGAGTTGCACAGGAACATGGAAATCATGATACGCGAAATCTTGAATTCACGGGACCATCCATTGGGGGGAACACAAGGCTATTGGATGGCGTTTCAGCACTCGAGAAACCAAAAGGGAAGAACCTTGTTTTTGCAAATCGTGAAATAGCAAAACCCAAAATTTCGAAACGATCTACACTGTAGATCGTAAGATAAGAACTTGACCATTGGATCAAGTGGAGGGGTAGACAGTAATTTCAGGATTTAGGTAAATGGAATTTCGAGAGGTGTGGATGCACGAACTCCTGATGCCCGAAACCCCGAAACACCGAAAGGATCTGCATCATATATCTGAGAAAGGTATAATCATTGGATTTCACTTGGAATGGATGTGGACACATGGGTGTGTACCATGTGCCAGTGGGACAAAATAAAATCAAGAATGGTGGGACCCAATGATGTCACCATAGATAATGTGGACCCTCCTAAGGGTGCCACTCCCCACTGTAGATTTGAAGACAGTTGTGCTATGTGGGCTTGGAGCGTAAAGTAAATTGGGATTTTGGGATTCGCAAAGGAAGAGCACGAGGGCTCAACACTCCAACTCACAAAGTCATGAGTTGCTAGAGGTGCTAGCACTTATCCCTAGCCTACGGTTATATGTAGCAGGCACTAGTGAGGAGGGAGCAATACCTGTATCGCATATTGGGTATCGACATTTGGAGGAAGAAGAGTCGAAGGTCTTCGACTCACAAACTCACGAGATTGTGAAGTCGTGAAAGGTGCCTTTGGTTATGTAGGGAGAAATAGGGAGCTATCACCTGAAAGTGAGTATGAGAGTCTCATGGACTGAGACCCTGAAACCAAAAGTCCGAAAATTTGTAGAGCCAAATAGAGCTCAGAAAACTTAACGGAATCGAAATATTTTTCTTTTTCATGTTAGTTTATGAGTGTTGTAAGTTTCTTGAAGGTTTAAGGGTCTGAGAAAATTCAGTTGATTGCACATTGTGTGTACAGAGTTCAACAAGTGTCAGGTCAACCGTGAATCTACACTGAGTATAGAAATGGAAAAGGTACAAATTGCCTCTGAAACAGAGGATGAAATGGTAGGAAGGGATGTCAACTTGGGAGTCGAAGGATCAAACTCTAATGGGCACGGAAAAGAGATGGATAAGGAAGGACATATGGTGAAACTCATTGAAAGATTGCAGAAAGATGCCCAAGCTCACCGAGATGATAGATGAAAGCTCATGAGGGTCAGGGATCAGTAGGGAGAATTCAACTTAAAAATGTTGAAGAGCATGGAAAGAATAGAAAGGAAGTTGGAGAAGGGGAGTGGCTCTAGAAAGACAGAGAGTCGCAGGACCCCTGAGAAAAGAAGAAGATTGAGGAGTGGTAGCAGACATCATCGTCACTCCCCAAAGCATTCTAGCAGGGAAGCACACAATAGTTCAAGCCCATCCCCTACTAGGAAACACCGAACATCTGGAAGGGATGAATTGAAAGGAGATATGAACAAGACCAAGCCTCCAACATTCGATGGAGAACATAAGAAGGAGGAAGATGTCAAAACATGGTTGCTAGGCATGAGGAAATATTTCCAACTACAGAATTATTCCCCTCAAGCAGAAGGAAGAATTGAAATGTATTAGCTAAAGGGAAAATCATCCATGTGGTGGGATCAGTTTGTGTAGGTGCTACACATCAGAGAGAAATATATCACTTGGAAGGAATTCAAGAGGTATTTTGAGAAGAAATACCTGACCAAAAGGTACTATGACAGAAAGATGAAGGAGTTTTTCAGACTCAAGTTGGGCAGCATGACCATCAATGAATACAAACGAAGGTTTTTGGAACTACTGAAGTATGTTCCATTCATCAAAGATGAGGCTGTCAAGATTCAAAGATATGTGAGTGGACTGCCACCTTCTATTGGTGACAAGATTCAGTATGATGATCCTAAGACTATGGAAGAAACAATAAGAAGGGGAAAAATCTTATATGAGCAGCAAAGAGAAAGGCCTACTTTTTAGAAGGCTTGGGATGATCAGAAGAAGTTCAGGAAAGAGCAAAGGCAGAAGGGAAACAAGCCTCCTTTTTTCAGAAACAGTCCTAAGCGATAGCCATCTTTCAGAGAGCCCGGGAAGGATGAAGTGGGTGAGAAAATGCCCAGACCACCACCTATGGAGTGTTTGGGTTGTAAAGGGAACCATAGGTACAGGGACTGCCCCCACAGAAGAGATAAAGCGAGAACCGTCCACAATGTTTAGCAAGATGAAATAGTGGAGGATAAGGGTAGCAGGATGCCAAGGATCTACACAGCACTAGACAACAAGAAAGCATAATTTCAATCACACATGATTGAAGTGGAAGGTATGATCAATAATCGACCATTTATTATTTTAATTGATTCCAGGACTAGCCATAGTTATGTAGATCCTAGGGTGGTGGAAAGTTTTCATTTATCAAGAAGAAAACATGAAAGGTATTGGTTAGTGTAGTTGGCTACAAGAACCAAGAGGAAGGTCACTAAATTGGTTAAATCCTGTTCGATAGACATGAATGGATTGAGCACGAAGGCTGAATTGAATGTTCTACCTTTAGGCTCTTATGACTGCTTAATTGGGATGGACTGGTTGGACTAGCACCATGCCCTTCTGGACTGTCATAACAAGAATTTTACGTGCCTAGATGAGGAGGGAAATCGAGAAATAGTCCAAGGAATTCCTAGAGCTGTGACTGTTAGAGAAATCTCATCCATGCAACTGAAGAAGTACTACAGGAAAGGCTGTCAATTATTTGTAGCTCATGTGGAGGAAGCATCTAGTGATGAAGTCTCAAGAATTGGAGACCATGAGGTACTCACAGAGTTCAAGGATGTATTTCAAGAGGTACCTGAACTACCTCTGAAGACAGACATCGATATTTCTATAAATTTGATGCCTGGAGCAACTCCGGTGTCGAAATCTCCTTATAGAATGAGTACGCCAGAGCTGAAAGAGTTGCAATTGCAGCATGAAGAGCTTCTAAAGAAGGAGTAAATTCACCCCAGCATGTCACCTTGGGGTGCCCTAGTTCTATTCATGAAGAAGAAGGATGGAACTATGAGGTTGTGCATTGATTTCCGCCAGTTGAACAAGGTAACTGTCAAGAACAAGTATCCTTTGTCGAGGATCGATGATCTTTTCGATTAGTTGAAGGGTGCGAAAATATTTTCGAAGATAGATCTCAGATCAGGATATCCCTAGGTAAGAATAAAGGATGAGGGCATCAACAAGACCACATTTAGAACAAGGTATGGTGATTACGAGTTCACAGTGGTGCCGTTTGGACTGTCAAACACACCTGTTGTTTTTATGTTCTTAATGAATGATGTATTCAGGAACTATTTAGACAAGTTTGTCATAGTCTTCCTGGATGGCATCTTGGTGTATTCCAAGTCAGAGGAAGAGCATGAACAACACCTGAGGATGGTGCTACAAGTGTTGAGAGGACACCAACTGTATTCCAAATTGAGCAAATGCTCATTTTATCAAAGACAGATCCATTACTTGGAACATATTATTTCAGAAGAAGGGATCGTTGTGGATCTTGAGAAGGTTGGGGCCATCTGAGAATGGTCAACACCAAGGAATGTGACAGAAGTTAGATCCTTTATGGGTCTAGCGGGCTATTATAGAAGGTTTATAGCAGGGTTTTCAAATATAGCTCACCCTATCACTTCCTTGCAAAGGAAGGAGAAAATGTTTCAGTGGACTGAAAAGTGTGAAGAGAGTTTCCAGTGATTGAAGCAGTTGTTAACCGACGCTCCAATCCTAAGAATTGCAAATCCAAATATGGATTTTATGGTGTGCACAGATGCTTGTAAGGAAGGGTTGGGAGTAGTTCTCAACCAAGATGGATTTGTAATATGTTATGAGTCTAGGAAGCTAAAAGATCATGAAAAGAATTATGCCACTCACGATTTTGGGCTAGCAGCAATCATCCACGCTCTGAGAAAATGGAGACATTAGCTCATGGGAAGAATATTTGAATTGAGAATAGACCACCATGGTCTGAAATATTTGTTTGAGTAGCCAACCTTAAACGCTAGACAAAGTAGGTGGTTGGAGTTTTTGTGTGAATACGACTTTGATATCAATCATATCAAAGGGAAGGAAAACAAGGTGGTTGATGCACTCAGCACAAAAGTGCATGAATTACATGCTTCATCTATTAGCATGTAGAAGACTGATATTAAAGATAGAATTTTGGAAGATGCAAATGCATATTTGCAGTACAGAGATTTGGTAGCAAAGCTACAACAGAGTGAAGGGCCATAGAAAAGGGAAAGTTACACCTTAGAAGCTGATGGATTACTTTTGTACAAAAACAGAGTGTATATACCCAATGTCCAGAAATTGAAACTTGCAATTCTAAAAGAAATGCATAACGTGACCTATGTTGGACATCTTGGATATCAGAAGACTGTGGCAATAGTCAAGAGCCATTACTTTTGGCTAGGTTTGAAGAGGGAGATCGATGAATACATCGCTAGATGTATGGAATGCCAGAAAGTTAAGGCTGAGCATAGGCACCCAGCAGGGTTGTTGTAGCCTTTATCCATTCTGGAATGGAAGTGTGAAGTGGTGACCATGGATTTTTTTGTAGGATTGCCTAGAACGAGCAAGCAGCATGATTCAATCATGGTGGTGGTGGACAAGATTACAAAAGCTGCCCATTTTATTCCACTTAAAACCACCCACAAGGTAGCAGATGTTGTTGATATCTTCTTAAAAGAAGTGGCATGCTTGCACAGAATTCCTAAAACAATTGTGTCTAATAGGGACCCGAAATTCACCTCGAATTTCTGGAAAGGGCTGTTCAAAGCATTCAAAACGAATCTGAATTTTAGTACAATGTATCATCCCAAGTCTAATGGATAGACAGAGAGGGTGAATAGAGTAATAGAGAACATGCTGAGAATGTACATGATGGACAAACCAACAAGATGGTAAGACTACCTGCATTTGGTTGAATTCTCCTACAATAATGGGTATCATGCATCGTTGAAGATGAGCCCATTTGAAGCACTTTATGGAAGAAAGTGCAACACTCCAGTAAGCTAGGATAATCTAGCTGACAGAGTAGTAGTTGGGCCAGAGTTTCTCAAAGAGATGGAAGACCAAATGGTAAGAATTAAACAGAATTTGAAAGCTGCCCAGGACAGGCAGAAAAGTTATGCTGATAAGAACAGAACCCACAGAGAATTCAAAGTGGGTGACCATGTTTTCCTGAAAGTGAAAACTAATAGGAGTTCCTTGAAGCTGGGAAGTTGTGCCAAGTTGGCAGCAAGATACTGTGGGCCTTTTGAAATCCTGGAAAGGATTGGGCCAGTTGCATACATGCTTGCATTACCTGCATCTATGAGTCTACATATTGTGTTTCATGTTTCACTACTTAAGAAATATATACCTGATGCTAATCATGTTATCGATTGGAATGTGATTCAGGTGGAACTAGAAGGTATTCTGCAAGTGCATCCTGTGCACATATTGGATAGGAAAAGAAAATAGCTCCAGAATCGAGCCATAGATATTGTGAAGGTCCAGTGGACCTGGTACGGTCCTGAGGATGTCACATGGGAGCATGAATATGTTATGCGGGTAGAGTACTCGCATCTTTTTGAAGATTTTGAAAAGCTTGCAGATGCAGTGTAAAGTTGCACTGAGGACAGTGCAGAAATAAGGGGGGGGGACTGTAATGTCCCCAAGGCCGAGCCCTATTGTAAATCTTATTTATGAAATGAATTGTAAATATGTTTGATAGGCTGGTGAGCCGAGTTTATATAAGCTAGTGGGATTATGTGATTGTTAGGCTAGAGAGCCTAAGTGTTGAAGGCCAAAAGCCTGATTTTGTACCTGTATTTATGAGGAACAGTAATAAAATATAAACATCATCGGGTGCAGACCGACCATGATGAATGAGTGATGGGGGACTAAGCTTCCATAGAGTGGGCAAGGGATTAGGGGCTAGAAGGTGGGAAGAGGGGCTAAGTGTTGAGCCTAGGGGCTTAAGTCCTTGGGAATAATATTTTAATATTATTCCAAAAGACATGTGAATTATATGTTATTTATCCTAAGTTCTTGGCAAGAGGAAAACATGTGCAAAGGGGATGCATGCTAATGGAACACATGCAGTTTCATGGGTGACAAGTGTCGACCCAGGTGCATGCAAATAAAAAGGCTGAGATGAGCCGTGATGGGGGTTCTTTTCCCATTCCACCATCGACCGTTTGAAGGGGGAGCCCGTCTGACCTCTGCAAGAGACCCTTGTGCAATTCTAAAACCATGGGAAATCCTGTGTTTGTTTCTGAAAGCTAGTACACCCCCTTCTGTTTTGAACTGTAGAGTCTGAGTCGACCCTTGCATGGACAACTTGTCATGCATCCCTAAGAACCAGAGCGTGAGTATATCCTGTGTTGCCAGATTGAGAAAATGGAAGTGTCTTGTTTCTGATAAGCCTGGTTATATGGTTGCACCTAGTTGTTGCTGACCTAGGGTGTTCGTGTCTGGATTTCCTATTGTCTGTGGTGGACATGTAGTGTTTGACCCTATGTGGATTTTTGGCTAGTTGTACAACATTCTCTCTAGGTGAGAGAGGTGGTTGACGTTGGATGAATAGATTTCTTAGCTTGTGAGTGACTCTTTCCAGGTGAGAGAGTGTGCATAGGAAGGAGAGAACTCCTAGAAGGAACCTTGTAGCTACCACAGAGCTCGAAGAATTTCGGTCCAGTCTGTTGTTGAAACCTAAGGCAAGGGAGGTTAGCAGCTGAAGGACTGTCTGGGTGATAGAGAAGGTGTATACTCCTGGGGTGGAAATGGCATGTGGAGAAGGAGAGTTTGTGGGCAGTGAGTACGAGTGGTTCCTAGGAGAGAATTCCTTCCTTGTGACTGTGTGTTTTCCTTGTAACCTCAGCCTAGCCTAGGATTCCTTTCCTTGGGGTGGAGCTTAGTCCCAGCTCGAGGGTGACCCACTGCTGAGCTTGATGAGTAGTGTGGTCTAAGGCTATGAGGTTCGTGGAAGGCCTACACCTGGTTGGTGGAAGTACCACCATTTCAAGATAAGTACCAGATAATGTTTAATTACTTTTCTCCATGTCTGTGTATTTATATTATCTTGTATTCTACTATGTAAATGATTTAATGTGAAAGCCATTGATTATTTATAATAGCAGTAATTCTTATGGTTACTCTGAGTTTAATGTGATTAACCTGTTTCAAATGCATGTCATATATATAATTAAGCATGAGATTGTTATTCCGCGAAGTAGCGCCTGCCCGGCCAGTGATGGGGGCCTTACAGTATGGTATCAGAGTGTTACTATAAGAAAGGGTGTTACAGTGATAAGCTCTAATGACATGACAAAATTATTGAAAAAGGGGCATCAAGGCGTTATTGCACAACTATGCTCACTAGACATTCAAACATCTAAGCCATCTATTCCTCAAAATCTCCAAAGGATCATTGATAAGAATTCCAAAGTATTTGAATATATTCCCAAAGATCTTCCACCCACTTGAAATCATGATCATGAAATTCACCTAATTCCTGGGAGTGTTCCTCCTAATATCAGGCCATACATATACCCTTATTCTTAGAAGAGTGAAATTGAGTGCATGGTTGAAGAAATGTTAGAGGCTTTCATTATTAGATCTAGCCAAAGTTCTTACTCTGCACTAGTGGTAATGTTATTCAAGAAAGATAGCTCATGGAGTATGTTTCCAAATTATAGAGAGCTCAACAAGAACACTATCAAAGATAATTTTCCCATTCCTGTCATTGATGAATTTTTAGATGAACTAAATGGAGCAATCTATTTCATAAAATTGGATCTCCATTCAAGGTATCATCAGATCATAATGAAGGAATAAGATAACCCAAAAACAACATTCCGAACTCATGAAGGCCATTATGAATTTTTGGTCATGCCTTTTGGCCTTACAAATGCACCTTCCACATTCCAAGGGTTGATGAA
>JASDQU010424448.1:0-10044 GCA_032191745.1 Picea mariana
TTTTGGATGAGTACAGAAGGAAGCATTCCTGCTGCAACTTGTCTCGATGGATTTCCCTTTTCAGCAATGGGGTCTTGACATTATTGGCCCAATTAACCCCACCTCATCGCAGCAACATAAGTACATAATCACAGCAACAAACTATTTCACCAGATGGTTCGAGGCTACGCCATTAAAAGTGGTGAACACTAGTCAGGTGATATCTTTCCTTAATTAAAACATCATCACTCGATTCGGTATTCCTGAATGTCTAGTGTTCGATAATGCTTCCTATTTTTCATCCCTTGAAATGAGTGCCTTTTCTTTAGAAAAAGGGATAAAGATCAAATATTTTTCCAGCTATTACCCCCAAGGAAATGGTTTGGCAGAATCGAAAAACAAAAACTTGATCGAGATCATCAAGAGGACGATTTCATAAAACCACAAAAACTGGCATAATGCATTATTCAATGCAATCTGGGCTGATAGGGTAAGTCTGAAAACTATTGTTGGTAATTCCCGCTTTTTCCTTGTTTACAGAAGGGAAGCAATTCTTCCTCCGCATGTTCTGCTTCCTTCTCTGCAACTATCGCAGAAAGTTCAAGAAGAAGAGGGGAAAGGGGAACATACTAAGTTCCAAAACCTATGGTCGGGACCATTGTTAATCGTTGAAAAACTAGGTCCCATTTATTTCCGCCTACACAATTTAGAGGGACAGCCAGACACCTTCCCGGTGAATGGCCAAGCTCTCAAAAGGTATTTCATTTGACAAATCTCAGATACACCTTTTGTACATATTTTTCTTTTTTGGTTTCTTTTGCATTCCGTTTTCTTTTCCGGTTTGTTTTTATTTTTATTTTTTATTGGTCTTTTTTGAGTCAAACATGACTGTATTATAGCTTAGTTCAGAAGGGGAGACTATAATGCTTCATCTTGTAACAAATGTCAAGGACTGTCAGAGCATTAATTGTTGTGTTTTTCTAAAAACATAGACTAGTTGAAGATGGTATTTTGTTTGAGAATTGATTTTTGGTTTCAATTTGCATTTGAGGGAAAACAGAATTATCATTAAAAGCTCTTTATATTGTCCCTTCTTTTAAGAAAGAAACTCAATGATGCCTCCCTATCCTTGAAAAATTAGTTTCATTAATGAACTATTTTCAAATCATGATGAAGGTTATCAAGCAAAAAAATTAAAAGGCCTGGAAAATAATAAGTTTTGTAAAAACTAGAATTTTTAGTGTCACCCCGCTTTGTTGAATGTCTTTAAAATTATATCAGACAATGAACAATTTCTCAAGAGTTGTGGGAAGTGTTTGTAAACTTGTCGGGACACTAAACAGGTCTGCTGGCAGCAGGTAAATGCATGCATGATGCCAAGACAACTTCGTCGGGGTACTGAACAGGCCCACTAGTAGTGAAGCGATGTCAGGTTAAAGAAAATTCTCAGGTATAAATTTTGATTTTGGTCATAAGCATCCTTCATTCTAATTGGAAATTTCTTGGAAAAAATAAAGGCGTCAGAGTGGGTTAATTGACATCCCTGTCAAGGCTATGGACACATGCTGGCAGCAGTGGCCCTGTCAACAGTATTGGAGCCAATAACTTAAACATCGTGGCTTTCATTTGTTAAGTCTGTCACCAGATTTCATTTTTTTAACAAAAGATATCTTAAGCTGGACCACGTAATGATTGTTAAAGATGCTCAAATGTCTTTCAGTTGTTCTATGATTTGAAATCATTCAAATATTTCTAACCTGAACTCATCATTGATACAGAGATAACTGCTTCTCCCAGGAAGTCGCCATTGTTGGTAGCCCAACATATTTTTAACTTTTTAAAGCATCAAATAATAATCTATGTAGCTGCCTACCTGGGGTCGTACATTTTTTGTTCTTCATAAGAAATTTTTGAAACTACAAATGTGAGTTTTTGGTTATTCTGAGTGTTTTTTTTTTCATGCTTCGTTCATGACTGAAAGCATGAAAATGAAGCATTAAGACTTATGACTATATTACTGCTTTATTTAAAAGTTTATGAAAGGTAGATGGCTCCACAATTTTTGTTAATAAAGACTTTATTCCCTGCTATCAAGCTCATCTTCTTTATTGACTCCTCAAATGTGAGGCATGCTTATGGATTGTTATTTGAATCAATAAGGGTCCTTTTAGTTTAAACCTTGATATCTTTTTTTTGTGGCTCTTGGTCATGTGTTTCCTTGTCAATACATTTTGGGTTTCTAAAAATTTTCCCTATCCTAAACTTTAGAAACCAAACCTACCTTGTTGCGTAATGATAGAGTTTTAATGCACCTGGTCGTGGCCTGTACCATGTGAGAGGTGGTAGTTCGACGACAGTAAGCCCATCACTTCGATCTTAGTCTCGGGCTTTTCATGTAGTCCTCGTATTCATTTCACAAAACGCCTATCGTTTCGTATTGAGGAACTTCTGTTCATACGCCCTAGGTTATTGATGAGTTTTGGGTCTGAAATGTTGCTCTGGTCTTCTCCTTCAAAACCCTCCATACTCACTATGTTTTATTGACTGCTTGTCGAATCCCTATGGCCCCGGTTGTTAGGATTGAACCCAATGGCTCTCAGACCCTGCTTCTGTGCGGTGATGCAAGAGAAGATCTCGAGGGTCAAGGATAGCTTGTTTTTATTGAGAATTTCTAAGGATTCAACTTGCGAACCACTCTGGAATTTGCCCTTTCTTTTGACGGATGCCGACCCAAGGTAGGAGACATTCAGGTCGAGGTTAAAGAGGAGTTTTTGTGTCAAGAAACAAGTCTTCCTTTGATCGGGTATAAGTGGTTCAAAAACACCAAGGTCAAGGAGGTTCCATGGAGCCTTTTCTTCATGTCTCGAAAAATCAATTGCTGTGACAAAGGTATGCTCATGTCCATGTTCAAAACCTAGTGGCATGGTTTGCTAGCAGTCTTGAAACAATTTGTGACGTGTGAAGGTCGTTTTGGTTTTGTTTTTCTTTATCACCTACGTTTGCTCATGAATTTCATCGGGTTTCCATTAAATATGTCATATTACCTATGGAGAAGCTTGTATAAAATGGCAAAGAGGTATAAAAGATAACAATTGTATTCAAGCTTGTTTCACAATGGCTTAATAAAGATACTGTTAGTACACCAATTGAAGTTACAACATGATGACTGGAATGCCTTCCTAGCCCGAAATGGTTTCGTTGACTCCAATGCTATAGAGGTTGACAAACCCATGATAGAGGAAACCATAGTCCTTGCCAGAGTGGTCCCTTCATCTACACAGGCCTGTCTTACAGACACCCTCAATAAGCCTATATCTGACCCAAAATATGTTGAGCAAAACCATCCTAATTTCTCTATTAAGAATGCAAACAGACCTCTGGGGAAGCCATCTAAACGTGATATCAATTTAGGTTTTAAAAATAACAAGGAAGGTAGGTTGATCTCAAGGAAACAATGAAATAAATAAAACCCTCATGTGATCTTGATAATCGAGATCCATGAGAGCTCAGAATCGGAGATCGACAAATTCTTGGCCGAAGAAGACCCTCCTTCCTTGCAAGAAAAACCCCACCAGGCTTACAATTTCGTGGATAATATCCCACCTTGCTTGAAGCACAGTCAGGGGTTTCCAGGTAGTAAGTTTGATAACAAATCTAAAGGCAACAATGAAGACATTCTGACACACAACTGTGAGTATTCTCAAACGACCATCACAGGTTTACAATGTGAAACTTGTCTATTCTAGATTGACAAGTATTACACATACATACCCATTTTACAATCACAGATCAAAACCCTTACCGATTTGGTCGACCTCCTAATAGATGAAAATCGTAGGCTCAAGTCCATTGTTCAGAGACAAGGAAAATGTCCGAAAACAATAGGGAACATCATAGTAAAAAATGTCAAAAGTGTCACAACAGTGATCAATTCTGAGATCATGTGAATCAATTTGATTTTCCAGTTAAAGGTAAAGATTTGTTTTTGTCTTAAAATAATGTTACCTTCTTGTTCATAAAATAAATTATATTTTGTTGCTAAAATAAGACTAGCTACAGAATCAGCAGATTCTGTAGTTAGTATATTCTTATTCAAAATTTGGAAAATATTGGTTAAATGTATATTTGAATTTCATTTTTTTCATTTTTTTCTTTCAGGATATTTGGGAGTTTATGGTGACTAAATGATCTAGAGCTTTTTTGAGCTTATTAGCCATATCCATGGCTCATTTTTGTGTAAACAGGAACAAACTCTTTTTCATTTTTAGAGATTTAGTGTGATTTGGGGTGGTTATATCCCCCCCTATTTTTGTAATCAATAGATGATTGTGGAGATTTAATCTTATCTCATAAGATAAGAAAATTATCTTTTTTGAACCCTTTAAAAACTCATATTTTTGTAATGAAAACATCTAAGTCTGGGGCTGAAGTATGGACAATTAATTCACAGACTTGAATGGAACAGAAATACATATTACAACTTTAGCTTCTTGTGTATGATGTCTTAGTTTAAGTTCTATTTATCTTGACATGATAATAGGTGTTGATAGATTTTGTCTTCATGCTTTATTATGAGTTGGGATAAGTCATTTATAAATGTTGTCCATATGTGATGTTTCAGATATTATATAGGGTGATAATCTATTCAACTCAAATGATGAGATTTATCTTTACTTTTCTGTTGAATGTTTAAATGCAAAGTTCTTACAATAAGATTTATCTCACTGTAATTGCTTGTAAATCATAAGATCACCGCGACTATTTGCATCATACGTTATGTTATTGAAATTCAGTTTCCAGCACATTGTTTCACAATTATTTTGAACAATCTTAAGGTTCGTTGCAGGTTTACCTCTTCGACAAGGTGGCTGGATATTCTTTATTATACAGACGTTCGATGCATGCCAATTAATTCATTAATAGTTTAGTTCTTTTCTTTTTGTCATTTGTTTGTCTTCGAAATTCTAATATATGGCCTGGCTTTGACCGTCCACATACTTCTGTTTCATAGTATATTTTCCTGTTTAATCTTAGATAAATAAAGAAAAAACAAAAAATAGTTTATGTGCTTTCTTTATCTGCTTTTGTTAAAGCAACCATCTTCACATAGATTTTCGTGAGCTTAGATTAAAACTCACAACTTGTATATCATGCACATAAATAAGATAGATAGATCCATTGTGTAAATATTATTTAAAATAGTTATATAGATACATATGTACATTAAGTAGTTATTTAAATAGTTAACTCTTTTTCTTTTTGTTTCTTTTAGGACTTTTAGATTGGCCAATGAAGCCATTAAACTTGTCAGAGCGAGTCATACCAAACGGATTGGGTTATTTAGACAACCCTAGACCATACTCGTTCTTCCAATTGACGAGAGTTCATTTACGCCCGTCAACACTAATCTAATCTAACTTTCTAATTTACTTTTGCAAGAAGAAGTTCTATACTATTTGCATAAAGGAAATCTACTTATTGCAAGAAGGTACTTCACACTTTTATTTCTCGGAAACAAGATTTTAGCCTAATGCAGAAAAAGGGAAAGCAGTTCTCCAATAGTGTTCAGCAATGGACTTCTAATTCTCATGAGACAAATTTATGCGCATCTGACAAGAAGGAACTAAACTGTAACAATAGTTGTATTCTAGAAATGTCTAACAGTTAAATCATTCACATTTAAAACAACTAATCTAGAATTCAAAATAGAGGGGAATCAATGAGGAAGGTGGGCCCTTCCCTTCTCACTGAATCCACTCAAAGAAATAGGTTACAGTCTACTAAAGGAATTCAATCCACTCTTTCATTCAATTGCCAAAAATGTCCATCTACAATAAGAGTTACTTTTCTCTCCCCAGTAAAAACCTCCTCTTCTTTACCAAAGCACTACTATTCAAAGCCAGAGTCATTCAGTAGAAACATAATCAGAACAGTCTTGAGAATCCCCGATTCTCAAGCTGTTCATTTGATATCATTAATAAAAAATCTAGAACTCCCCTTGATCAACATCGTGAGCCAGCATATATAATCAATAGGTGTTGCAGCAGTCTTATAACAACAGGAATAGTGGCGTTTGTTGTAACATCTTTCAGGATTGACGAGCTTCTGTTGTAGTAGTCATGTAACAGCTTCCAGGATTGGTGGCATCCTTTGCAACAGTCATATAATAGCTTCCAAGATTGGTGCATAGCTGTAACAACAACGAGTTTCTCGAGGTGGGTTGTTCTAAGAATTTTGATCAATAGTTAAATCATTTCATGGGTAAAATATGTGAACGTTACCAATCAAACAT
Organism: Picea mariana; assembly: GCA_032191745.1. Taxonomy (NCBI): domain Eukaryota; kingdom Viridiplantae; phylum Streptophyta; class Pinopsida; order Pinales; family Pinaceae; genus Picea; species Picea mariana. The sequence goes on from JASDQU010424448.1 coordinate 6,272, forward strand.
ACTAAGGAAATGAAAATATAAAAGTGAGATGAATAGTTCATACCTTGGGAAAAAGGGTCTTAATACTCATTATAATAGTCATTTAGCTTAGGAATGAGAAGGTTGAATGGGCAAAAGATGTAGTGAAAAAGGGACATTTCTGGGTCCTAACACTATTGTAATATTTTTATGAAGAACATTGGTTCTCTGGTTATGTATTTGTTTTTGAGACATCTTGGTTAATCTAAGTCAACTTTCTTACTCCATCTTATTTGCCTATGATATTGAAAGAGTTCGTGAATGACTGATTCACATGAATTGTTATAACTGTATTATGATGAATGTTTGATTATAGTATTGTTATGATTTCTTTCAGTTTCTTTGAAATTTTAATTCAAGAGGATCTTGTGTTTAAGTTTTTTCTCCTTAGGCTAGTGGAAAACTTGATGTCCATAGCATACCTCTACACTCTCCTCATCAAAGTCTTCCTTCTATTCACCCTTACTCCAACTTACTGATTGAAGTTGATTCTAGACCTCAATCATGTATGCATGCTAATCCAGATTTCTGACTTAGAACATTATTTCTCATTGAGTCTTCTCCATTTGACCACCTAAAACTCATTTACATTTTACCGTAAAACTGATGGGTACTAGGCTTACCTCTGCTGCAATCCAGAGGTGACTTCTAGTTCTAACATTTCTGGGGTTGTTTCTCGGGAATGAATTGACGACATTTCCCTGGGACAGAATGACAAAGAAGCTCTGATTTTGAAGGTGCATCAGATAACAGTACCATTCAAGATTGCAACTTGCACCTGGGGACTCCATTGTTTTGACTCCACTGCTTTAGTTCTGGCTCCTAAAGGCAGACACATGAGGTCCACTTCACTGCTACCTCTAGCAACGCTTGAAGCTAACCCAGAGGAAATTATCAGAAAGGGAAAGACAGCTAAAAAAGGTACCTCCACTGTTGTACCAAGTTTTTTTGATAATTTACATAAAACCTCTTTACAAACTCCAATAACTGTTTCAGATTCTACTATTATACAAACTATTGGTGTTTCAATAAATTTAAATTTTGGGAGTTTTCCTTTCGATTTCTCCCCTCCTATTCTTGGTTTGGAAGGAGAGAGATTTGAGACCCCTTTCTCCCTCAAAGTTGTGAAGTGGAAGGAGAGATCTTTGACCTTAGAAGAATTTCCTACTCCTCCTCCTATTAGAGTTGATGCAGTTACAGAAGGGGAAACCTCTTTTACCTCTAGCCCCTCATCTTTATCTCCTAACACTCAGCCTTTTCCTTTTTCTCCCAGAAGCACAACCCCAGTCTCGCTTGTCCAAACCTAATCTCCTTCTAGTTCTCCTCCAGTTCACACTCCAATGGCAGGAGCCAATCCCCCCAGATCTAGGATGGAATCTATAATAGCTTCTAGGTATTCCCCTCTTGTTTTACCTCAGCCTCTGAATGACCTCCCAGCGGATGGCTACCTTAAGCAGTTACCCAAGTTGACAGGCGAGGGAGACATAAGTACAGAGGACCACCTTGAATCCTTTTACAATTTTACAAATTGTCAAGTCATCATGGATGCGGATGTATGGATGAGGATTTTTTATCATAGCCTTGAGGGTGAGGCTAGGAAGTGGTTTAAGGATTTTCCTCCTGGATATATTGATGGGATTGAATCCCTATATAAAGCTTTATTAAAGAATTGGGGGGATAGAAAGGATTTCCTTTACGATATTATAGAGTTTTGATCACTGAAGATAAAGGAAGGGGAATCTATTTCTGACTTCTTGACGAGATTTAATAAAATGTATAGAAATATTCCCACTGAGGTTAAGCCTACAAAAACCTTTGCAAAGATTACTTATTCTAGTTCTTTTGATCCTGATTTCTTCCTCCTGTTAAGAGAAAGGAGAGCTACCTCCTTGGCTCATATGCAAGATGAAGCCATTGAAGTAGAATCCAATATTATGGCAGTAGATGAGCTTAGGAGTAAGGCTGACAGGGACAAAAGAAGGGGAAGGTTTGAAACTTCAACCTCTTCCTCTGCTGCCCACCCTCAAGATGATGAACTTACCAAATTAGTAAAATCTATTTCTGTTGATGTGGAGAAGGTAAAACTTGAAGCAAGATAGAACTATAGAAATACTCAAAATGTTGATAATAGAGTTACCTTTAGGAGACCTAATAATGCTCCTTAGATATTTCCAAGAGAGCCCAGAAACAAAGGAAGGGATGATCAAAGGATCCAAACCCCTTTACAAAACAACCTTGTAGATGAAGAAGATGAGGAGGATGAAGAAGATGATCCTGAAATACATTACTTGGGTGACACCCCTCCATCTGCTCACTTGACCAAGTCTGCATATGGAGAGTCCTTGATGGATAATCAAATAAATGAAATAAGTAAGGGAGAGAGGAAAAAATGCACTGTTATTTCCAATGGAAAACCATAGTCTTAATAGGTAAGGCGCATCAGGGGTCACAGGCACCTGATAGCAAGACTTGTCGAGAGGCTTTGGGAAAAACCTCAGATTTTGGGAATAAGAACCAGAACCTAGTGGAATTGCATCCCCTATCTCTCCTGTTTGCCCGACGTCTATGTAATTAGCATTAGTGACCCATGTTATATTGTTTTCGTCTGTGTGAATTGCTTTCCCTCCACAATCGATACTCAAAAATCCCACTACAACGCCAACAATGAGTTAATAAAATATCTTGTGAGCCAAATATGAAGAATAAATGAGCAGTGTGTTAAAATGAGAACGTTCAATCACCTGGTTGAGTAGTAACAGTAGCCAATAAAATTGTCCTGAGCAACATGATGGCTATCGAAATGTTCCATTTGCCAGAGAAAATTTTGTCCATTGCTGCTTTAAAAGTGCCTGCATCTTCTGATAGTAGATTGGAAGCAGAGAGATTCATACAGATGCATGTTCTGACTTTGTAAAGTTTTTATAATCTGCAAGGTCACTAACAGGAAGATTAATGGTTGTGGTGTGCAAGGGTCAAGTTTGTTGACAGGAAGTGTTAATGCCACTGAAGAAGTGGTGGGGCAAGAGGTTTGGTTATGTTGATGACTTCTATTGTTTCAAGTGCCTACCAAGATCAATGAAAAACTCACAACCTTACTCTTATGACAATGGTGAGGGTAATTAAGTTGTAAAATGGGATTAGAAGACGTTTATGGAATACCTTCGGATAGATTCAAGCTACAGTTGTGCAAGTTTGCTTGAGTTTTCTGAGCATTCTGATGGTCGTAATAGGTGATTTCATGTCAATTTAGGCACCGAGTTAGATGAAAATCATGTCTTTGTTTACATAGTATTTTGGATTGAGCTCTAGATGAACTTTCGTGGAATCCGGGTAGCTTGTTGTAAATTTATCTCTGTTTTGATTATTGAAATAACTATTTTGGTTTAGGCACAACATTTGATGAAAGTCTTGTCTTGGTTTACATTTAGATTTGGATGACCTCCCATTGAATCTGGTTTACATAGTATTTTTCCTTGAGCTTTGGATGACCTCCCCTTGAATCTGGGGCTTGTTACAAATTTATCTATGGATTGATTGTTGAAATAACTGTTTGGACACTGTAACTGATTGAATGTCTTGAAGTGGAAGTGGAGTTGTAAGAAAGGCTACATGGTCCTAATAGGATGATCAAAGGTCTAGGGTATCTTACTTTTGAAGTATTTTACTTTTGAAGTATTGGAGAGGGTGGGTGGATGATATTGTCTATATAGATACAAATATTTAATTTACTCAATAGTGAAAGTGGAAAATCCAAA
>JASDQU010424449.1:0-10044 GCA_032191745.1 Picea mariana
CACCTAGTTTTCCATGTTTCATGCTTAAAGAAGGTTATAGGCAACAAGATCCAAGTTCAAGCTATATTTCCAGAACTTGACGAGGAAGGAAAAATCATATTGGAGCCTGAAGCCATCATTGACACAAGAATTCGCCAGCTGAGGAATAGATCCATTTAAGAGTATCTCATTAAATGGAGGAAACTACCGGCTGAAGATTCTGCTTGGGAAGATGATTCTTTTATACAAAGGCATCCAGAGTTACTCAAGCGTTGCAGAAAACACTTGTCTCAAGGGGAGGGGCATGTTAAGCCCTAATATTGGCTCATTACCCCTTAATTGGGGAATATTATATTATTAATGTTATTTTATTTATGTCATCTTTAGGCCATTAGTTGTAATTATACCTCCTAGTCTCCTATATATACCAAGGAGACATTTTCATTTTGAATCATCTTGTACTTGAACATTTAAGTGGGGTAAAATGAGGTTTCCCTCTCGAAGAGGCTTATTATCTGAAATTATCTCTTTTTCAAGGCGTTGAGTACTTTTTCTGAGGTTTTTCTATGCTATATTGATATTTGGTTCATAATAGAACCCACACAATTAGATCTTGTCATCCCAACCTCTCATAATGTCCACATAATTTAATATTAAAATACTTAATAGTAAAATGTCTCAGGCCATCGCACTATGAGTATTCACTCCCCTCTCATTACTCCAACGACCAATTACGAAAGAGAAAATATTATATTATAATATATTTAAAATCTCACTATGCTTATGCCATCACTTGAGTAGCTTCAGACTCCATTCGTGTCATCCCATTTCCATCCTCTACGGTCATATCCGAAAGGAACGGATTTATGATAATACAATATATGTATACAACCTATTATACTAAGGATATCTCACTCTGATCGTGTGCTCCCCTCTTTTTCCTCTGACAACCAACCTCGAAAGAGCAAGGTTTAATATTACATTATATAACAATTATAAAACCTTAAGTTATCACCCCGAGATATTAGAGCGTTGAACGACCTGTGCAGAGCATAAATTATTAAAGCTGGGAAAATTGGAAAAATTATTCTTTGCATCATGGGGGAGGAGAAATCCCAAGCGTCCCATTTCTCATGTGCAAGATTGGAAATCACATCATTTTATATGTAAATTTTTTCAACTTATTATTCCAATTATTAAAATATTTAACTGGTAAATTTGGAATTTACCAAAGGTAACCATCTTTACCATTCATTCAAATTTTCCCAAAAACATATAGATATATAGATACATATATAAATTCGAGAAGTTTTTATTTGTTTAATTCTTTTCTAGAACATTACATTTCTTGGAGGTAAAATCATCCATGGTAAAACTATGTTTTTACTAGAAATTACTATTCTCCTATTTTTATGCAATTCTTTGCTATTTTCAGGGAATAATTACCATGTTGAATTCTTTCCCCTTTCGACATTAATTTGTTGTGTAACTCCAAGTAAAATTCCTTTCCTACCAAAATACTAATGAAACTTACTTAATTACAATGCATCCAATTTCCTAATTTCTTTTTATTTCAAATTAGGAACTTGAACTTTATTCCTCCTTCTTTGCTCATTATTTAAAAAAAAAATACTTTGTCTTTATTAAACGTTTGGCTTATTATTTCAACGAACAATAGGGGTATGCACTTCCCTCTAATCTTGAATCCTAGTGTATTTCTTAGGCAAACAAAATAGCCAGGGCCAACTGACCAGTCTTCATGTTTATATCAACAATTGCATTCCCTATTACCAGGATTGTTTTGTGAACACTTTAGTGGTTTACTATTCACTAATAACCCATAGATTTGTTTACATAAACTACTATGAGTGACTAGCCATCACTTTTTTCATTTTTTGAGTGGCAAATCATTACTAACATTTTCCACTTTCAAACCAATACAGGTATAAAACCAACAACATAATATGTTTTCTAACCTTAATTTATATTTCATAGCAAGTCAGACAATTAGTGTGACAATTCCACCATTTGAATAGGATAATTTGTTTTTCAATTATCTAGAATATGAAATCTATAGTATTAAATAGATTTGTCATGGCAATACAAGGCACAAAAAAACAGTTATCTGAACTTTAGAAATTGTTGGAAACTATTGAAGGGTGTGACATTTTCCACCCAACCATAGGAAAAAACTCTATTGGTGTTTTCTTAGCTTGCCACCCAATAGCTAGAGTATGATTTCATGAGAGGAATTATTTCTACTCAGCAAAAGAGAAAAAAATAAGGCCACTCTCCTTCACCTACAGGAACTCAACAAACCAAGTCTTCAATCCACCAAGAAAGGGGCCTTCTCTTTCCAAAAAGCGCTTCAATAACTGTCATACACAACAAAAGAGAGGAATTTCACTACCCAATAGTCCCTTAGCTCCATCCCCTCTTAGTTCCTTCATGATTTCTCAACCAATCTCTAAAATTTTGTAGCCTCTTTTATTAGCCTAATTTGAAGACAATTGTCAATTGTTCATGCACCCAGAAAACATATTTCTTCACCTCCCTCCTCTTTCTCAGAACTAGAAGAGTTTCTCACACTCACCTCACTCATATTTGTTCCCCCAGACTCAACTATGTGTATCCTCACTTCTCTTCCCATGATTTCCCAGTTTTTCTTTCCTTCTACAACAAGATTGCATTGGTCAAATCCCCCAAATTGTGGGTTAGATAAAAAACTTCCAGATGGGTACTATGCCCATTTTATCATTGATTTTTGAGGAGGACTACCCAACCACCAACTTGACTAGTAAATAAATTTTCTATGACATAGGAATGTTTTGGGTATAATCAGTTTTAAATACAATAGAGTACTACCTGATAGTGGCCATCTCAACCAGTAATGGTTCCCATTCACTATTACCTCTCATGGCATCATAACCTATGTAGGAAATCCCCTTCAACATTTATTCAACATTTTCCTTTTCTATTAATAACAAAAATATTTACATCACATCCTTTAGTAAAGGTTCATCATTTCCCAACATCCACACATAAAAAATATATCCATAGTCTTCTAGCAGTAATATAATTATATTTACAAGTTTGGGGAAATAGGGGTATTAAAATCCACTCCCCCTTAAAGGAACAATGTCCTTGGTGTTCTTTGCATCTCAGTAACACCAGTCATTCTCTGATCTTTCATCTACGTTAGCAAGTTTTTTTCGTTTCTTGATCTGGTCCTTTCACAGACTCTTCGCCTTTGTCACATGCCTACAATAATTTCAAACAACAAGCACATTAATCACAATTTCATGCAAAGAGAAATACTTTATTGTTGTTCAAAACTCAATCAGAAATATTCATATCAACACAATACTTATCTGTGCAATTTCACGGATCCACATCTAGTTGGTTGTGTTACTAACTTGCCCCACTGATCCAGTTGGTTGTGTGCATGATCCAACCAATAATTTACAAGAATTACCAAAGTATCCTCTTCCTTCCAGTCACTCACCCTCCAGGTCCATGCTTAGGCATCCCATTCTATGCTAGATAGTCCCTTAGGTGATCCATCTTTCCTTGCTAAGGATTTCTCACACACGAAGATTTTCAGAGACTTCACCGAGTCTTACAACTGAGGAATCCCTCTGAATTTCTCTGCTGAGGTGTCCCTCCAACCTATGTTACCACAACACGACATATTCTATGGTGATCATGGCTTATCCCATGGTTCTCATGTCACAATAATATCCTTTTTTCATGCTTTCTATCTTGACAATCATCATATGTCCTTCTAGGATAGATCCTTTATCTCATCTATAACACATGAATATAGTAGCCATGAGATCCTATCATTGATTTATCAAAAAATTTCAAATATGTTACCCATAGATTTCTAATTCCAATTTTTCATTCTTAGATATGTTCCACACAAAATTAGATTCACAAGTATGATATATTCCTTATCATAATAGTTTGTCTCAAAAATAATTGGTCTTACTTATGGGATTACAACACTTCCCTATCCAAGACCCTTCTTTCCTACAATTTCAATACTCACATAGCCAAACGATTGTTAGTTTTCATGCATATTATACTTTCAGAACACGCTTTTAGTGGCTCACATTTTTTTTTATAGCTATGCATACTAACATTTAAATCAGTTTTATCTATTCAACAATATAAATAAAAAGGAAATATTCTTCCTTACACATGTATCATTTCAACATCTAATATTTTCCAAATGTAGTCAAACATTAAATGAGTTTAATCAATTTTCCAATGTCCATAGTCACATTCACACACAATGCACCTTTATATTGATCTCATATTACCACATTTCATATTAGTCTCTTTGCCCTGGAGTATTTGAACTCAACCAACCTCTTACCACATGGATTATTTATCAACATTTATCATTATAGAAAGAGTATGTTGCTTGCCACAACTGATCATGACCTCAAATCAACACACCATGATATGAAATTAAAATTTAATAGGAATGAATTCCAACTTTCTTTCTTCACTAATAAATAGGGTGTCAACATTTATGGCCACTCAATCCCTGTCTTTACCATTCTACAACTTCGGTAGATTATTGGAAGGTCCTCCTTCCATAATGGGCAGTCCATTGCCTACCCTCTCATGCAAACATACATTTCCTCAATGAATTCAATTCAATGTGATACTTATGAGAAATTTTGCTCCCAATCACTCTTGATTGGTCAATGTACCCATGACACTATTGATTCATGAATTTTATTGCAAGGGTTTTAATCATCCTTGACTGGCAGATATTCCTTCTCTCTATTATTCATATTTTTCTTTCCTGAATCTTACCCTTCTTGGGTATCAATGGAATACAAAAACCTCTAAAAATTATTTTCATACCATTAAGATAATAAAATAATTAAGAGGGTATTCTTACCTAATCCCTTTCAATTCATGTCACACGAGAATCAAATATTTTATACATGTTTTGGTTGTCAACACCCTATCTGATATTACCTCTTTAGTGGTGCTTCATGGGGAATCTCAAAGTCCCCTCATCAATCCTTTAACAACAACCCTCTTGAATTTATCCTCTTCTTGAAGTTTTCAACCATTGGCAACTTTCCTTCCTCAACAACTCCAATATTTTCATACACTTAACATGCATCATCACAGTCACAAACATAATAGTTTTCATGTTAAATAAAATGCACGTACAAAACATCTAAATCAACAAGCATTATCATATATGTCCTAGCATATCTACATGTAATTCATCAAATTACTCTTCAACATTCTCACTAGTGCAACCATAAAAATAATTCATCTATTGGGTATCCTACAACCATCAACATATTAATTTCTCATCCCATAGAAACATATTAGTTTCTCATCCCAGAGAAACACAATAAATAACAAGGAAATGGGTTAAGGTCTTGCAGTATCCATACATATCATTTCATATATACCATTTCAACGTATTATAGTGATTTGAGTTTTTGCAGGAAGATTGAAACTTTTTCTACAAAAGATTCATGGGAAGGAAAAATACACGTTAGATATAATATTAGATATAAAATATTAGAGTTAACCAATTGAAAATTTATCTAAAATGAATTTAACACCTTGATGACTTGAATATTATTTAAAACTGAGCAAATTAAAGGCATTATTTAATTTTACTTTTTTAAATAAGGCGTGATGAATCAATTAGATGTTTGAAATGGATTTTCCATTCCTGAGTGTTAAAACCTTGAGGCATTTATAATTTTTTTTTTCTGAGAGAAACAACTCTTAATGATAAAGCAAGTTGAAATGAACGAACAAGTATGTTATGATGTTAAATGGCTTGAATCAGTGTCTGGAAACAAAGAGTAGGCAATAAAGAGGGAATTTAATAGCTTACTTGATAAGGTGAAATTGGGCAGAGAAACGGGTATCCCAAGACGACATTATGATAGGCAGGTTAGATTTTAAAGAGGATAGTGTACGAGTCATTTATTAGCTACACTGAACTAGGGTGGGCATCATTTACAAGGAGGTTATCTCTGTGGCGAGCATGTTGCGTCTTTCAATGCATGCAGTTTAACGATGGAAAGATTTACTAAATATGATTGTTGGTTTTTTTTCTTGGAAGTTAGGTTTTTGATGATAGGGATGGAGATGGAAGACTTTTGGTGTTCTGAAAGCCGAGTGGGCTTCAGAAAATGTGTGTTCAGTCACTTTTTCTGTGACAATTTCGATCCATTAATGGCCTGATGGGTTCCAAGTTTGGACAAGATTCTAATTGCATATACAATAGTTTCAAAGTATTGTCCCATATTACAAGGCTTTGTGAATCGATTGAGATTGTATCGAGGATTCTGCCGGTGTTTCTTATTATTAGTGGTGGAAGGGATACAATGGTGGAAGGGATACAGATTATCAAAACATCAATAAACCAAGACGTGGTGGTTGGGATATCTGTGGTGATCTTAATTATTATGTTCTCAGTCCAGAGATTTGGAACCGATAAAGTTGGCAGCGCATTCGCCCCTACTATTTTACTTTGGTTTTTGTTTATTTTGTTCATTGGCATCTACAACCTAGCCAAAATTGATACAAGCATGTTACACACTTTCTATCCAAAATATATCATCAACTACTTCAACAGAAACAAGAAACGGGGTTGGATTTCTCTGGGAGGAATCCTTCTTTGCATTACAAGAAATGAAGTTATGTTTTCAGACCTAGGGAACTTTTATGTTCGCTCCATCCAAATTTCCTTTACAGGACTTATTTATCCTAGTCTCATATGTGCATATGGAGGGCAAGTTGCATATCTTAGCAAGTTTCCAAACGACGTGTCCAAGGATTTTTACAAGTCAATTCTAGTTTCTGTATACTGGACAATGTTTATTGTTGCTATGGTCACGGTTGTTATTGCAAGCCAAGCCATGATCTCTGCTACTTTCTCCATTCTGAAGTAGGTTATGTATCTTGGATGCTTTCCAACTGTTAGAGTTGTTCACACTTCAACTAATTATGCAGGCCAAGTATACATTCCAAAAATCAATTACTTCCTAATGGTTGCATGTGTTCTTGTCACAGTTAGTTTCAAAAACACGATTATGCTTGGTAATGCTTATGGAAGAAATGGAATTTGATGATTTAAAGCTTTTACGGTCGAATTTTAATTCCTAAATTCATCTTTTAAGTGGGCTCTGGCATTCAACATTCCATGTGGTGTCTACCGTTGGTGGGTAGATTAATGTTCAGTTGGTGATAAACAACAGTGATGAAAACCATAATTGAGGAGGAATTATTTCGAACCCTTCAGTTTTCTAGGGAATATACGAGGAAGGAGGTTGCATTATTTTAGATTCTTCAGTTTGAAATAGACTTTGAAATGATACATGACTATTCAAGTTGATCAAACCGTATGTTGCAAACTTTGGGTGAATGCATAGAGAGATTTTACACTCATTTTCTCATCTACGAATTTTAGTTTGCGGCAGGACCATGTATTCATTAAGTGCTTCCCAGGGCTTATCTAAGATGGAAGGTGCCCAAATTGTCTTCATCCTATGGTCATCCCAATGAAATGCTAAGAGTCCAGTTGCGGTTTTACTTTGATCATGACCAGAACGACCTGTGGATCTGCTACCTCCAAAGCTCTCTGTGAAAGAGATTGCAATATTCAGGAGCATTTGAGAAACCATGTACATTTGACTAATTGTATTCATTTGAAGAATCATGTCCACGTGTAGAAATCAATAGTCATGTCAGTTGAGAGCTCACTTATGAAGGAGATAATTCTTCTTCTAAGATCAAGATCACTCAGGGATCCTTCTATGAGCCCATCATGGAACTCGCCCATAATTGGTTCTTTGATGAAGCGACTGGAAAAGGAAGGCGCAACTCAAAAGAATGATTTTGGGGTGTAACATATTTGGGTGGAGAGTTAAGGAAAGAGTTAATAAGAGGGTTTGTTACTTCCCCTCTTTTCCAAAGTGCTACTCTGATAAAAATATAGGTAGATTTCGAGCAGGTATGGAGGATGACTCAACCAAGAAGGAGAAAGGAAGTGGAAGTCGAGGCAAAGGCATTGCAGATCTTCATGCAGGTAAAAGAAATATAAATATAGAAAGGAGTGAGAAGGGAATAGGAAATGAGAATCAGAAAAGTAATTCTGACATGTTGAGGTGGACAATGTAATAGAGAGGCTTTCAAGGGATGACTACAATTTAGGTGGAAAATCGAAAGATTTTATTTTGCAGGATGATTCGGTTTCCGGTAATATGCTTGTAACAAACCAAATTGGATTGCAGATGAAAAAAAAAAAATCCCAGTGTTGTGGGTGGTCAAGACCAGGTTTCAGCTTTTGAAACTGAGCTTTGATACCATGTGTAAGGTCTCTCCTATAGAGCCTTATAAAACATAATTTTAAATAGAGAATTTCTATCCTAAATGCTTTACAATATATTATTCAACGTATAACCATTCATTATTCATCATATAACCATGTTCAACAGAATTAAAATTTATGACCAGCATGATAATAAACCACATAACACAACATAATAATGAAAATACATACCTCCAACTGATGCTATTGTTGTTCTCCAACTCTACCTGAAGCTCTGCCCAAAACTGACTAACCTTCCAGTCAGCTAGGAACAACCTATTTGGCTCCCTAGCTCTAGGATTCCTTACAGTCTCCTGGCCCCCGAGCCCAAAATTCCCAACAACAGGTGCCCCTTGTGAAAGTCCTCAAGCAAGCTCCTCAAGCAAGCTGCCAGTAAAATTAGAAAGACAGATGCATTCCAAAATTGTTTTTCCCTCCACCTTCTCCCTCTATCTTTAAAAAATTCTCAAACCGAAAATAAAAATGAGATCCTCTTCCAAGTCCTCCCCTATTCGATTATCCTCCTCTCTCAAGTCCCCCTCATTAATGCCCCAACAACCTTATCCCCCTATTAATTCCTCAACTACCTTATCTCCCCATTAATCCTTCAACTACCTTATCTCCCCCATTCATTACTTCATCTACCAATGTTAATAATATTATAATAAAATATTCATAAAGTCATTTTAATAATTAATTAAATTAATATTAATTATTCAATATAATTACATAATTAATTAGGGTTGTTACAAAGGTATTGATTGTAATTACTGACATAAAGATATTGTATATGGTCTTATTTGACAAAGGAGCATTTCTATTCACAAATTTTGAGAATCAATCAACATTTCATCCCAATCCAAATTTGTTTTTTCAAAAAGAACATCTCACATACTTCAAGTTTGTTTAGTGGGTGATAATGTTCTTATAGATTTTTTCTTTTCCTTGATTATTATATATTTCATAATTTCAAAGTTGATAATTTTATTATATGCTCACTTTGTTCAATTTGATAGTGCCACTAGAAGTTTCTCTACATGGTACTACTTTCAATTTACATCTTTTGATTAAATTTTTAGGATTTTAAGATCTGACAATTGAAAAACATATATGTATTTTCCTTGTTTATTTGTCATTATTTTTGGCAGGTTGCTAAAGTATTATTTTATGGTCAACCATTGAATGTATATTTTACTAGATCATTTTACAAGCACATAATTGAATCCAAAGTTACATAACATGATATTGAGGTACTCGATCCAGGATACTATAATAATAATAATAATATAAAAGGGATTTTTGAGTTTGTTAGATACCTAATCTTTGGGATTATGATACATTGTAAATATTATCTTAGGATAAATATGAAGAGTCATTGGTGAATAGGAAAAGTCATTTGAACCTTTTGGAAGATGAAACCAAACGTCACTTCATATTGTACTAATGAATGTATCACTTTAATGCAAATCAATTCATAAGTGGAGTTACTCTGTTGATACTGAGAGGGGGGTGAATCAATATGAAGTACAATTTAAAACCTTTTTCAACTTATACTTAAACCATTCAACTATATCCAATGAGAAATGAACAATAGTATAAGAGTTACACCAATACACCACAATACACCATGCACAATATATGAGAAATAATCAATAGTTATTGTTCAAGGGAAGTAATGACTTCCAAAGGTAGCTACA
>JASDQU010424451.1:0-10044 GCA_032191745.1 Picea mariana
TATATATATATATATATATCATTTTCAAATTATAAGTCATGTGATAAATACATATCAGTTATTTAAATATAGTAACAACATCGGTGCTTTAAAAAACTTAAAACCACCAGTGCGTTTAATAATCCAAATGCACCATGGCATTATATTTAGTATAAGCACCAAGACGTATGATTTATACAAGCACCAGAACAGACATAAAATACATGCGCACCGGAGTTGCATACAACAAAATGGGAATTTGGGGCATAATAACCATAATTGCCCCTATGTGTTTGTTTCATATGTAAGCACCAGGGCAGTAATGTAATGGAGAACCAGGGAATTTTTGTCTTATGTACGTACCAGGGCATTTCATGTAATGGTTCCCGGTGTTGTTTCGTTTTATGTCTGCATCGAGAATTTATGTAATGATGCACCAGCATTTTTTTGGGTTTTATGTACATTCTGGGGCATTTGATGTAAGGTCTTTCTGGTGCGTTCTATGTTTGGGTACGCGCTGGTTTGTTTTATTTAATGGCACACCGATGCGTTTTGACAATAAAAGCACTGAAAAAAAAACATTCGCTACAACCTCTGCCCATCCATTCCATTTTTTTTAGTTATATGGAACATTCGTTAAAACCTCCACTAAAACCTCTGTAGCCAATAGAGGAGGTTGTAGCGAAGTAGTTTTTGAAAATTTTGCCAAATTTTGTAACACTAAAAACTTTTGCAAAAACCTTCGCTAGAAGGTGTTCTCCTTGTAATGATATGGTTGAGTGCTTAGAGGATCTCTTCTCATTTTGAGCCATTACGATGCAATCCTAGAGCTTGCAGGTTGAAGCGTGAGAGGGAAGAAAAGAACAGGGTTTGGGGTTATAAAATCTAATTCACATACTGCGCCCACAATGGGTTTTTGGGTGTGCTGAAAAAAGAATGTTTCCATCGCATTTGCAATCCCCACTCTGAAAACTAAACACTGAGAAGAAAAGATCGAGATTCAAAAATATTGATTGGTACCCTCATGTAATCACCCAAATTCGTTATCAAATTAAAATAGGTAAGGTCCATGAATATTTGGTATAAATTTTCAATTGCACGATGTTCTTTTAAATGAACATTGTGATACTTTTGTTGTTTGAATGGAAATTGTGACTAAAGTATTGGAAATCGTGACCTTATAAGACCATATTATATCTATCAACTTAATTTGTCTTTTGTTTTATTCCAAAAGATTTCAATCAACATAATGATTGACAAAAATATCATGCTAGGACAAGTTTTGATAAAAAACACTAATAAAAAATTCACTTGAAAGATAAAAGTGCACCTCAAATTTATACCATGATTTCATTGAATGTGAAGATGATTTCATATACAGTGATGGGAAATTTATCTATGACTTAAGTTGAATATAAATCATGCACAATGTTTTGGTTGTTTTACTATTTCAGAATTCATATATTAACAAATCAATCGATCAATTTTTCCAAGAAAAAAGTTTCTCAAATTTATATAGGGTATAAATTCGTTTACAAAATCAGCAACAAGCTGGGTGAGCAAATTCAGCGTTGGCCAAAGAAAGGAGCATTACATACAATTACCATAGAGTTTCAAGGAGGAGAAAAAGTTTTGACCACTCTAGCTAGAGGACTCTTTGAAGAAGAGATCAAGTAAACCTTACTATGCTGTCAACAAATAGTTGAGGTGGTCATTATAATTCGAAAATATTATAAAAAGTGATAGGGCTCTCTTTTCCTTTATCACAGTGATAAACCGAGAGCCTCCCAATCACTTCTCTTAGAGCCATCTTTGAGAGTGCGTCCACCTCTGTATTATGGGATATGGGAATATGATGGAAGTTAATGTCGGTGAAGATATTGGACAGCTCCATCGTTTTTTGCTTCCAGCCTTCAATGTGGACTGAATGGAGATTGCATTTGTGATTAATCCAATCAATTATTACTCTCGAGTCTCCTAGAACAAGTAAGTGGTTTAAGGACCAACAAGACACAAGGGTGAGAGAAGCCCACAAGCCCATAAGTTCGGATTTGGTGTTTGATCCCACACCACAATTTAAGAACCATTTTGTAATCCTCATCGGATGTGATTTAAAAGTGCCCCCCACCCCACAAAAAAGTCCGTTTGTTTGTGCAACGCCATCAAAGAAAACTAAAGTGGATCCTTCCACCATCGAATACTCACAAGCTTTGATTTGGATGGCCTTTACAGAAGTTGGCTGCCAATGGAAGGAGGACAAGATTCTGTGAAGAACCGCTTGAAGGGAGGGAGGCCATCCCTCAAATATCACCTAGTTGCGCTCTTTCCAAGTCTTCCAACAGACATGGGCAGCCAAGGGATGTAGAGCCGATTTATCCGAGATCCATGATGAGAAGCAATCTGTAATTGTGTCACCCTTCCAGGAAGGCGAGAGAGAGTAAAGTTGTTTTAAATGACTCCAGACATTAGTTGTGAAATCACAGTGGATCAAGAGGTGATGGATATCTTTTGAGGCTCTGTTGCAAAGGGAGAAAATCCTGGGCCCTTGCCATCCCCTCTTACGGATCGCCTCCCAAGTGAGGAATTTATCCTGCGCGCAGAGCCAAAAGAAAAACTGAATTTTAAGTGGTATCGACCACTTCCAAAACTTTAGAAGCCACAGGTAATCCGCATCAGTTTCCAATGGTTGAAGGAGGGCCACATAAACATTTTTAACATTTTTAGGAGAATTTCCTGCGAATCAGTTAGAGCGATTCTGACAGATTTCGAGGCTGTAGTGTAGGCGTCCCATTCCAACGCCAGTGGTCCCCGGAGCTGTAACTCACTACTGTGCAACCAGAGGTTGGGGAGAGGGAAGGTGTAGGTTGCCACTTTCACCTGCGACAGGCACCCGAAATTTAAAGAAGAAAGATGCACTCTGAGAGGTGGCGAGAGGATCGATCGGTTCTCCAAACCGAGAATTTTATCCCTCCCGAGTAAGATCTCAATACCCGATCCGGGCTTCTAGCGAAGCCAGTGTAAAATCACCAGTGAGTTGGAAGACAAGCCCTTCCAAAAGGGTGAAGCCCTTCTCTGATCATGTGAAGTTATTTGCAGCCAATGGAGGAGGGGACGGGAGTCAAGATATTTATCCATAATGACTCGGTGCCAAATGCTTTCATGTGTGACCGCTCTCTAGAAAGAGAAAGCCAGGAGAGCTGTGTTGAAGATAGATAGGTTCTTGAGTCCCCATCCCCCCGCCTTTCGGGGTCTAGATAGAGACTGCCAGTTGCAAAGATGAAAACGACGTTTTCTAGGAAGGTCGTTCCACAGGAAATTAAACGAGAGCATGTGTAGCAAAATAATGATCTTGTTTGGGATCCGCTCAAGTGTCATCCAGTAGACAGCAAGACCTTCAAGCACCGTTTTGACTAGAATGAAACGCCCACCCAGGGACAACCAATTATTACACCAAAAACCTATTCTCCTTTCGAATAATGCCACAAGCCAGCTCCAATCTGCAGAGGTGGAGGCTCCCGATTTCAGCCGGTAACCCAGGTAACTGAAACCTTCATTCAAATCAAAAAAAGAGAAGGGGATGGAATCTTTGAATAGCGAAATCTCAGCCTCAGATAAATCCCAATAATGAACAGTGGATTTTTCGGAGTTTATGGTCAGACTCGATACTGTGCATAAGAGCTGAAGTACGTCCAAAATAACAAGCCACTCCGTAATCTCTTCTTTTGACATTAGGAGAATGTCGTCAACAAACATGAGATGTACAATCTTGATGAGGCTTGATACCTTGATACCAAAGATTTGGTGATCAGAGATGGTTTTTTCAAGGAGAAGGCTAAGGCTTTCCATAATTAAGATAAAAAGGTAAGGAGAGAGTGGGCATCCCTGCTGGAGCCCTCTCTCACTTTTAAAGAAACTAGACGCCTCCCCATTTATTAGCACCGCGAAATTAGCACTAGTGACACAGGAAAGAATCCAGTCCGTGAACTTGTCACCAAAACCCACTGAGTGAAGGACTAGTCTCAAAAAAACCCAATCAATGTTGTCAAAAGCCTTTTTGAGGTCAATTTTCATGATCAAAGCCTTTAAATTTTTCTGTTTGATGGAGTGGATGCTCTCGTGGGCAGCACCAATGGCATCTTGTATTCTTCTACCTTTTAAAAAGCTGAGTTGTTCAGCTGAAAGACTCCTTTCCAGATACGGCTTCATCCGGTTAGACATGACTTTTGAAACTACCTTGTAAATAAGGTTGCACAAGGAGATTGGTTTGTAGTCATTGAAGGAGACTGAATTGTTTTCTTTAGGGATCAATACTAGGAAGGTGGAATTAATACTTTTTGAGATCTTACCTTTGATGCGAGTGTCCTCCACCATCTGGAGGAGATCCAATCCAACGAGATCGAAAAAGTGGGTGAAGAACTCTGCCATCCAGCCATCAGGCCCTGGACTTCTCTCTTTTTTGAAATGGATCAAAACTTCCTTTAGCTCCAGAAGAGTGACTGGCTTACAGAGGTTAGAAGCTTCAATAGTCGATACCAGCTTTTGATAAAGGCTGGCTGTAGCAAGTTTGTCCAGAAGATTATGACTGTTGTTTGCTTTGAAAAGCTGTTCAAAATGTGTGACAGCCTCCGCTTTGCTTGCTTCTTGACCACAGAGAGTCTCATCTCTATCGCTTTGAATTGACCAGATTAGTTTTTTGTTTCTGTTGTAACTTGCTAAATTGTGAAAAAATTTGGTATTGGAGTCTCCCCATTTTAGCCAAGTCGCTCGGCTGCGAAGTCTCCGGCACTTTTCCTCTTCTCTTAGAATGTATTCTCTGCTTCTCTCTAGCGCCTTTAATGAAACAGAGTCCTCCAATGACAGGGTGACTGTGGTTGATAAAGAAATGAGATTTTTAATCTCAGACTCCAAGTTATTTAGACGGGTTGCCTCCGTTTCCTTCTTAAGTTTAATCCAGGACTTTGAGTGGGCTTTTAGAACCTTTAGTTTCCAAACAATTCTCAGCTGTGGGTTAAATTCGCTTTGGAAACACGGATCTGTCCATACAGAATGGAAAAGATCAAAGTAGTCAGCGGACGAGAGCCAGTGGTGATTGAATTTGTAGGGAAAGGAATTGTGCTAGAGGGGAATATTCAGCTTAAGGAGAATGGGAGCATGGTCAGAAAAGTAAGGAAATTCCACCCACGAGGTTGGGAAGCCTGTGAAGGACATAAAACTATCAGATATTAAAAAACGATCGAGTCATATGGAAATAGCCTCAGTCCCGGATCTCCCATTATGCCAAGTGGGGACAAGTCTGGTCAGAAAAACGTCGATGAGGTTCTTGGACGAGAAGAGGTCTCTGTAGAAGGCTTCACCTGTACCTGGTGAGAAGGCTCCTCCCCAGTGTTCATCTGATGTTTAATTCACCTCCAAGTATGAGGTTGGGTATGGACAGAATACCAGTGTTTGCAAGAAGAGTCCAAAACTGCATTCTGTCCTGGCAGGGACCATATACATTTAAAAAAGCCAGCTCTTGGTTGGTAGATAAACATCGGCATACCAAAAATAAGCCTCCACAAGTCAGAAAGGGTACCAAGTCAAAGTGACCGGGGTCCCAAGCCACTAGCAAGCCACTAGAATTGCCAATAGAGTTAACGACCGCTGTGACCCAAGAAGAGCGAAAAGAGTGCAAAAAAGCTTTGGATTTTTTATCAGACGAGAGGGTTTCTTGGAGAAAGATGACGTCCGAATTGGTGTGCTCTAGCAGTTTACGGAAGGAAGCAGTCTTGAGGTTGCCTCCGATCCCTCGTAAGTTTAAAGAGAGCACAATCATTATTTAGAATGAGCTATGGCCTTCAAAGCTCTAAGGGCCTTTCCATCAAGTGCAGGGACGGTAGGATCGGAATGATGCGTGCTAAGAACTTCCTTCTTCTTTCTGGAGCTTCTCGTTTGGAGAGGGGAGAGCTCTACGCCCAAACCTTGCGACCAAGCAAAATTTTTTGGTTCTTTGTCCGTTTGTAGAGTAGATGAAGTACTAGCAACAGTAGAAGGAGCGATGAGCTCATTTCCCCGGAAGATTTGTAGCTGAGTTGCGGAGTCCGGGATAAACTGTGGAGGGGTTGAGGAGCTCAGCTCTACCAGCAGAGTATCCTCGCTTTCGACTGGCTGGCTAATGCCAGGGAGTACTGTTGGGGAGTCTATCGGGTCAGTGAAAAGGGTAGGATAACTGTGCTGACAGGTCAGTTGGGGAGTTGGGAGAGGGTGCAAAGGGGGAGAGGGGGTAGGGAGGAGAGTAGATTCAGTGATCGTGTGTGGGGAGCTGACGAGCACTGGAGTCAGTGATGAGGGGGGTTGTGACAACTCTACTTCAGGAGGGAGAGAAATTGGTTGGGAGGAAGTGAGCCAATGTGAGCGGTTGATGGTTTCCTTTTTAGCAGCAGTGAGAGAGTTAAAAAGAGAGGGGCAAAGATGAAATAGCTTAGTCGTCAGAGGTTTAGGTTGTCCAGGTAAGGGAGGGGAGGGAGGGTTAGGGTGTGAAACCACGAACTCAAGAGAAGGATCAACGCCCATATAGTGAGGAGGGTTTAGATGCAGATTAGCTTCCTCGGAAGGTGAGGTCCAGGACTTACCAGGGAAAGTTCGGCGAAGATGGCCAGTTTCTCGGCAATTGTTGCAGCGGAAAGGTAGTCCGAGATAGTCCAGAGTCTGAAGTATCTTCCATCCTCTCCATTCAATCTCCAGATTTTCTGGCAGTCCAAAAGTTATGTCCATCTCAACCAGTACACTACCCATTTTCCTCGAGGAGCCTATGAGAGAAGGAGTGTTGAAAGCAATGAACTTGCCCAGTGAGTTGCATATAGCTTTGATGGCTTCTTCGTTCCAGAAATGGAGTGGAAGATTCGGGAGAAACACCCAGAGATGTCTGAGCTGAAAGTAGTCGAAATCTGGGTTGAAATCCATTTGACAACGCTTAAGCATGAGGCTACTTCCCCCAAAGACCCAAAAAGATGATAATAACAGAGAGGCATCTTCAGGAGCTCTGCATAAGAAGCTGAGCCAGCCTTTTTTAAGGTATAAGACTTTGGGGCAGTATCCTAAGAGTGGAAACCATTTGGTCTTTATCCAGTCCTCCAGTGGTTGAGGGCTCAAATGTTTGTAAGATATATGACCTACCAGAGCACAGATAGACATCTTGCAGAGGTATTCTAAGCCCACTCCGTCGCCCAGCACCAGTCGCTTGGTTTTCCTGTTTGATTTCCACTCCTTTCGACCATAGGAAGCCACTCGGTGATAGGGTGGAGGGGATCTGTGAACATCCGGTGAGGTAAGCCTGTTAGGATAGTTATGGAGGAGCCTGTTGGAGGTAGGAGGAGAAGGTCTCGGGGCAGGATCTCTTGTCAGTGGAGGTATGCCTAACGCGGCTGGGAAATCTAAGGAAGTGTAAGGGAATTTTGAAATGGACTTGGAGGGAAGAGTCGGAAACCATTTTTATAGGGAGTCAACTTGATCGAATAAGCCTACCTGTTTCCAGATGAGTTCGTCAGTTGGATGCATAAGAGCTTTGGTCAGAGAGTCCATTATAAAAAGAGCTGGGGGACCACTGTCAGCCCACTGAAAAAGAGTGGTATAGAGTGGGTCAGTGGGTCAGGGAGGATCGAAAAGCAGGGCGAGAGAGTGTTAGAGATACGATGTGGTCAGGGAGGCTCGGACCAAAGCAAGGATGAAAAGGTTCAGTCCCTATCAGGACTAGAAGACAAAAGGAAACAGGGAGATACGATTCGAAAGCAGACAAGGAAACAACATACTCAATAAGTGAGGCGACTTTGAGCAGAGGAATAAAATGGATCGCTGTCAGGGAGGGGAGGTTCTTAGGAGTGGTCTATGAGGTAGTGAAAGATCCGGGGCCTTGGATCGCCCTCAAGGTACCTGGTTCGCCAGTTCGCCATGATGAGAGAGGAGCATGCTTGAAACCATCATCAATCGATTAATTACATGTACTGTTGTTATCAGTTGTTGTTGGTGTCTCATTGTCCTTATCACTACTTTCCTGTTGTTACCAATTTTCCCAGCTTTCCTTTTTAGGTATAGGCTCTTCTTCTTTGTAATACTTTCTATTGTGTTCGGTTCGTATTTTTATACTACCTCTCACCTTTTTCTCTCTCTATCTTCCAATATATGGCCTTACTTTAGATAAAAACAGAGTTACACTATGGTATAACCTGCACAAGCTTTCTTTTAATAAATATGTTATTGTTTCGACACATTCCATATATATTTTCCTATGGAAAGACAAAATCAAGCAATCTTATCTCTACACATTCCATATATTTTTTCTTCCTTGGGATAAAATCAATTATTAGAATTTTAAAAACATCTCTACATAATTTTAAAAATATTTTTAATTATCGTAAAAGCAATAAATATGTTATGGTTTCGGCACATTCCATATATTGTTTCCCATTCAAAGACAAAATCAAGCAATCTTATCTCTACACATTCCATATATTTTTCCTTCTTAAGATACAATCAAGCATTAGAGTTTTAAAAACATCTCTACATAATTTTAAAAATAATTTTAAAGGTCATAAAAAGCTAAAAGCTATAATTTGGGGTTTACATTGGTTTTTTTTAATGGTTTCATATAGGTTTTTTTTTTTTAACTCTTTTAATTTGTGTTGTGATAAAATCAAGCATTAGAGTTTTAAAAACATCTACATAATTTTAAAAATAATTTTAATTATCATAAAAGCTAAAAGCTATAAATTGGAGTTTACATTGGTTTCTTTTAATGGTTTCATATTTTAACTCTTTTAATTTGTGTTGTGTTTTGGTTTAACTTTTTTAATTTTTAAAGAAAAAAATTTAAATTATTTTTTTAAGTTGTTATTATTAAAAAAAATTATGATTTTGTTTACAGCAATATCTTGTTATTAGTAAATATTCTTTTTTGAATTAAGGATTAATTTGAAGGTTTGTATCTAATACTAGTTATCAAGGTCATGGTTCAATTTGAAAGTTTGTGTTTGCAATGCTAGCAAATCAAAGTTTCAACCAAATTGTAATTTTAAACTCAAGAATAAAATGGGTGTTACTAAGAGCGCCACTTTTAGATTAGGGAACAATTTTTAGGATTTTGTCCACAACAACATTGATTGTCAAAGCCATGGTTTTAATTTTAACTTTCATATGACAACGGTGCCACTGACTCAAGGTTTGATTGTGATGTTTTTGACCCAAAAATGAATTTTTAAAATTAGAAGTATCGTTTTCAAGGTCATAATTCTCATCAATAACTAAATTTTCATCTTTAAATAAAAAAACATATTCCTTTCCTTTCAATTACTCATTGTTCATCATTTTCCGTCATTGTATTCATATCCACATACACATATCTAACAATATTGATGATTCTTTTCTTTAAATTAGTCATTTTATCATAATTTTATTTATATCTATATACACATTTAATATTAATGATAATCAATTACGCAAACTTCTTAATTTTATTTCATCTATTAATTTTATTTCATACTATTTATACATAATTGACCAAACCTTACAATTTTATTCACTACAATATTTGATATGATGATGATGATTAACGTCTACTAAGACCTAATTGGTCTATTGGACCTTAAGAGGGTAAGTGATTACTTGTGATTCTTTAGAATTTTGTTTATGTGCTCGAAAAACATTAAGAAAATCTTTCCAAGATCACCATACTTTTGTTGAGTTAAAAGGTTAGGAAGCTTGGTAGTGTGATCAATATTTTGAAAATGAGATCTAATATGGGTATAGGCTGGACAATCTAAGAGAAAGCGATTTTCATCTTCAACCTTCTTAGTGTAACAAAAGTGACACACTCTTTCATCCCATGGCGTTTTAGGAATTGACCAACGCCCAGTTTCACTATGGAGCTCGTGAGAATTTGTTCTTATCTTAGCAATGCTTATTTTTTTCCTTACACTTGGCAAAACAAATAGATAATTTTGATCTTCTAGATTAGGGTTGATTACATCTTTATAATACCTTAATTTTCTTTTTTCCTCTAACTCTTTGTCACTCCACATTTTTTCCTTAAATTTT
>JASDQU010424453.1:0-10044 GCA_032191745.1 Picea mariana
ATAAAGTGTTGGTTGGTTTCGTGATCCGGGGCATTTCTCTGTCTGCTTCTCTTTTTCTAAATTTGACAAGGTTATCAAAATGTACGTGACCCATTCTTCTTTGCCATAGCCAACATTCATCTTCCATTCCTAGACAACACTTTTCATTTCCAATTTCACTTAACACATATATGTTGCTTGAAGTTCTTGCAGATGTAGTGACCAATTTCCCTTAACCTTCTTTTCTTATCTCACACTTGTGTGAATCGAAAGTAACTTTATGACCTTGGTCACACATTTGACTCACACTCAGAAGATTATGTTTCATAACTTCTACTAGTAGAACATTTTCTGCCTTTTCATTCTTGTTCCCAATTCAGACTGTGCCTTTTCCAATGATTTTGGTTGAATCATCATTTCCGAAGGAGATTGATCCATCTCTTTCCTTTCGTAATGTAAGAAACTTGTCTCTATCATCTGTCATGTGTTTTGAACATCCACTGTCAACATACCAACCACGTTTATTATTCTTAGCTTGTATATCGATTGTGCATTCTTCATTGCTATACTGATGTTTCTTTCTTATCCATGTCATTTTCTGAGGTTCTTGTCTGTGACTGTTGTTATTCTGTTGAGGTTCTTTGGGATGGACTGTCATTCTGCAATATTTGGCCACATGTCCAAAATTGTTACATTTGTAACATTCCACTTCAATGCTCAAAGATTCAAACCTATTGTAACTTCTTCTTTGTGTTTCACTAGGTATTCTTGAATAACCCCTTTTTGTATGACTCTCAAAGTTGTTATAGTTCCTATTGTTAGCTCTGCAATTCAAAACTTTATGTCCAAAATTATTACATGCATAACATAAACCAAAAAATATAGTTTGATACCTGGGAGTTGAAGATCTTCTAAAAGGAGGTGCTCTTATGAATCCTTCTTCTTATTGAGGTCTATCTGTCTATTGTTGATTCTGAAATCCGAATCTTCTCGGTGGAGGAGTGTCCCTGTAATCTTCCTTGTATATCTTCATATCTACTTTGATTGTTTCTGCATAACTTTTTAGATATGTTTGCTCTATTGTTTTGGATCTTGATCCCTTTTTGACAGATTGTATCCAAGTCCGGACTTGTCAAGATGATATTTTTGACTGCTGATAATGTCATCCAGAACTTTTGAGCTATTCTACATATTTTTCTTTTGAATATCCTTTCTTACTGTGACAATCTCTGCTTCCAAGTTTCCAATGATCTTGTCCTTTTCTTTTAGATTTTCTTTGAGTGCTTCATCAATTCTTTTATCTTCTTCTATTTGAACCTTCAATTTTGTGATCATTTGTTCTAGCTCTCGAGTGTCGTTTTTCTTTTCTAGTTCTTCTTATAGTTACCTGCTTTTCTTATTTTCTCTTATGATAACTTCTATGGCACACATTAATTCTTCTCGATAGTCAACTTCTGCTTCTTCAATTTCTTCTTCAACTTCTTCGTATTCTTCTTCGGCTTCTTCATATTCTTCTTCGGAGTCTTCTTTGTCAGAGTCTTTTACTGCCATGAATAGAACTCTTCATGTCTCACTGTCACTGACTTCATCTTCATCTGATGATGAGATGTCTTCTTTGGTTCATAAGCTTTTCTTGAAAACTTTCTTTGCCAAAATGTACGTGACCCATTCTTCTGTGCCATAGCCAACATTCATCTTCCATTCCTAGACAACACTTTTCATTTCCAATTTCACTTAACACATATATGTTGCTTGAAGTTCTTGCAGATGTAGCGACCAATTTCCCTGAACCTTCTTTTCTTATCTCACACTTTTGTGAATCGAAAGTAACATTATGACCTTGGTCACACATTTGACTCACACTTAGAAGATTATGTTTCATATCTTCTACTAGTAGAACATTTTCTGCCTTTTCATTCTTGTTCCCAATTCAGACTGTGCCTTTTCCAATGATTTTGGATGAATCATCATTTCCGAAGGAGATTGATCCATCTCTTTCCTTTCATAATGTAAGAAACTTGTCTCTATCATCTGTCATGTGTTTTTAACATCCACTGTCAACATACCGACCACGTTTATTATGATTAGCTTGTATACCGATTGTGCATTCTTCATTGCTATACTGATGTTGTTTTCTTATCCATGTCGTTTTCTGAGATTCTTGTCTGTGACTGTTGTTATTCTGTTGAGGTTCTTTGGGATGGACTGTCATTCTGCAATATTTGGCCACGTGTCCAAAATTGTTACATTTGTAACATTCCACTTCAATGCTCAAAGATTCAAACCTATTGTAACTTCTTCTTTGTGTTTCACTAGGTATTCCTGAATAACCCCTTTGTGTATGACTCTCAAAGTTGTTATAGTTCCTATTGTTAGCTCTGCAATTCACAACTTTATGTCCAAAATTATTACATGCATAACATAAACCAAAAAATATAGTTGGATACCTGGGAGTTGAAGATCTTCTGAAAGGAGGTGCTCTTATGAATCCTTCTTCTTCTTGAGGCCTATCTGTCTATTGTTGATTCTGAAATCTGAATCTTCTNGGTGGAGGAGTGTCCCTGTAATCTTCCTTGTATATCTTCATATCCCCTTTGATTGTTTCTGCATAACTTTTTAGATATGTTTCTTGCTCTATTTTTTTGGATCTTGATCCCTTTTCTGTCTGATTGTATCAAAGTGTGGACTTTCCAAGATGAGATTTTTGACTGCTGATAATGTCATCCAGAAGTTTTGAGCTATTCTGCATATTTTTCTTTTGAATATCCTTTCTTACTGTGACAATCTTTGCTTCCAAGTTTCCAATGATCTTGTCCTTTTCTTTTAGATTTTCTTTGAATGCTTCATCAATTCTTTTATCTTCTTCTATTTGAACCTTCAATTTTGTGATCATTTGTTCTAGCTCTCGAGTGTCTTTTTTCTTTTCTAGTTATGCTTGTAGTTTCTTGCTTTTCTTATTTTCTCTTATGATAACTTCTATGGCACACATTAATTCTTCTCGATAGTCAACTTATGCTTCTTCAATTTCTTCTTCGACTTCTTCATATTATTCTTCGACTTCTTCATATTCTTCTTCGAAGTCTTCTTTGTCAGAGTCTTTTACTGCCATGAATAGAACTCTTCCTGTCTCACTGTCACTGACTTCATCTTCATATGATGATGAGATGTCTTCTTTGGTTCATAAGCTTTTCTTGAAAACTTTCTTTGTAGTTCTTTTTCCTTTATATGTGTGTTTGCCTTTTGAGTAACCTTCATCATTTCTCTTTTTCTTATAAGGATATTTGTTAGCAAGATAACCAATACCATCACAACTAAAACAAATTAAAGGAATCTTACCTCTATACCTACCGTTAGTTCCCTGGTTCAGTCTTTTGACGAAGTTGACCACTTCTTCATCATCTTCTGAGATGTCACTACTGCTGCTATATTCTTCTTGTTCCTTTTTGTTTTGCTTTGATATTTTGGATGCTTTGAAGGTTGCTTCTTTTACATATGGATTTTCCTATTCAGTTCTCATTTCATATGCTGTGAAGATTCCATGTAGTTTGTCCATGCTTATTGAGTTTAGATCCGATTTTTCTTCTAGTGTTGATAACTTAGGGTTAAATCTCATAGGAAGAGATCTTAGTACCTTTTGAACAATTACAGATTCTTCGATTTCTTCTCCCAATCCTATGATTTCATTCACTATTTCACCGACTCGTAAGAAGTAGACTGCAATATTCTCATCTTCCTTCATTTTTAGTTGTTCGAACTGACCTCTATAAGTTTGAAGCTTTGCTGCTTTGACTTTTGTATCTCCTTCATAGATATTTTGAAGTTTGTCCCAAATTTCTTTAGCAGATTTACAATGTGCAACTTTGGTGAATACTGTATCACTGAGACCATTCAAGAGTGAATTTGTGGCTTTGTAATTATTTTCACCGAGTTTCACTACTTTTTCATTTGTTGGTGGAACTGTTGGTGCTGTGTATCCATCTATAATTGATTTCCAGAATTTAAATCCTTGTGCCTGTATATATGTCTTCATCCTTATGCTCCAAAACACATACTTTTGTCCATCAAACTGTGGTATTCCATTTTTATACAAGTTGGTACTCTCCATGATCTACCTTTCAGGGGTTAAACTGATTTATGAAGGAATATGATCTGATACCAATTGTTGGATTACTAAGAGGAGGGGTGAATCAGTAATATCACAATTTAATCCTTTTTATCCAAATAATCCAAGTGTTTTATCAATGTAGAATTATTATCCAATAATGAGCAATAAGAAATGAAAAATCACACACATACACAGTACACCAGTGTTTTACATGGAAACACAAATCAGGAGAAAACCACAGAATGCTTTTTCTTATATGTATTGAAGAATTACATTCATTGGAAGCACCAACTTCCTTTGTTTTCCAGCTACAATTGGAAGGAGGCTCCAACCCCCTAGTTTCTCAGGATACAACCTGAGGGAAGCTCCAACTCCCCAATTCTCTGGCTACAACCAGAAGGAGGTTACAACCCCCTATGTTCTCCGGCTACAATCGGAAGGTGGCTACAACCACATGTCCTTTACCCATCCAATCGCATTGAAGTATAAGTAGAATGATGGAACCACTGAAAACCTATCACTGTAAGATATACTGTTGTACAAATGTATCAACCTGTACCACTAACCTGTATCCAATCTATACAACTTCCCTGTAATCAATATGTACATGAACTGAACATGTATCTAACAAACTACAATAGGTATGCGACATGTAGCGCTGCAGCCCGCATATGTACACACCCTATCTGTTATGAAGCCTGCGTATGTACGTGCCCTAACTGTTATGTAAGCTGTGTATGCCTTCTGAAAACTAGGGCTTCATTTTTCTTGAAAACTTCTGACCCTCTATTACTTCTTTCACATAGATATGTAACATGTCACTATATCCAGACTGTAACTGTACCCTGTGCATGCATCCTCATACATAACCTTTACTCACGTAAAATATGTCTCTCTCTAGTCATGTGCCACATAGGTGTGTGTAATCATGAACAAGTATAATATCCCTCACATGATCTTAGTCATCAAACACTTTTTGATATTCAACCTCTCAATACATCAACTACTACACAAATACAAGCTCTCAACCATGTACCATAAAAACCCTTAGTCATATGCCAATAAATACAAGATGTGCCTCACAAGAATTATCAATGATAAACATACCAACACTATATTTCTGTAGATCTGAATTATACAGAAGATCCCATGTAGCCACAAGTCTCTCTAGGAAGAATCCTCAAATCTCCATTGCCATTCCTCATGCATACATCAAAATATCTTACAGTGGTACAGGTTGATACATTTGTACAATAGTATATCTTACAATGACAGGTTTTTAGTGGTTGCATCATTCTACTTATACTTCGAGGTGGTTGGACGAGTAAAGGACAGGTGGTTGTAGCCACCTTCCGATTGTAGCCGGAGAACATAGGGGGTTGTAACCTCCTTCTGGTTGTAGCTAGAGAATTGGGGAGTTGGAGCTTCCCTCAGGTTGTATCCTGAGCAACTAGGGGGTTGGAACCTCCTTCCAGTTGTAGCTGGAAAACAAAAGAAGTGGGTGCTTCCAATGAATGTAATTCTTCAATACATATAAGCAAAAGAATTCTGTGGTTTTCTCCTGATTTGGGTTTCCACATAAAACACTGGTGTACTGTGTATGTGTGTGATTTTTCATTTCTTATTGATCATTATTCGATAATTATTCTACATTGATATAACACTTGGATTCTTTTGATAACAAGGATTAAATTGTGTTATTACTGATTCACCCCCCCTCTTAGTAATCTAACAATTGGTATTAGATCAGATTCCTTCAGAAATCAGTTTAACCACTGAAAGGTAGATCGTGGAGAGTACCAACTTGTATAAAAATGGAATACCACAGTTTGATGGATAGAAGTATGTGTTTTGGAGCATAAGGATGAAGACATATATAAAGGCACAAGGATTTCAAGTTTGGCAATCAATTATAGATGGATACACAACACCATCACTTCCACCAACAAATGACAAAGCAGTGAAAATAATTACAAAGCCACAAATTCACTCTTGAATGGTCTCAGTGATACAGTGTTCACCAAAGTTGCACATTGTAAATCTGCTAAAGAAATTTGGGACAAACTTCAAAATATCTATGAAGGAGATACAAAAGTCAAAGAAACAAAGCTTCAAACTTATAGAGGTCAGTTCAAACAACTAAAAATGAAGGAATATGATAATATTGCAGCCTACTTCTTACGATTCGGTGAAATAGTGAATGCAATCATAGGATTGGGAGAAGAAATCGAAGAATCTGTAATTGTTCAAAAGGTACTAAGATCTCTTCCTATGAGATTTAACCCTTTATCAGCACTAGAAGAAAAATTGGATCTAAACTCAATAAGCATGGACGAACTACATGGAATCTTCACAGCATATGAAATGAGAATTGAACAGGAAAATCCATATGTAAAAGAAGCAGCCTTCAAAGCATCCAAAATATCAAAGCAAAACAAAAAGGAACAAGAAGAATATAGCAGCAGTAGTGACATCTCGGAAGATGATGAAGAAGTGGCCAACTTCATCAAAAGACTGAACCAGGGAACTAATGGTAGGTATAGAGGTAAGATTCCTTTAATTTGTTTTAATTGTGATGGTATTGGTCATCTTTCTAACAAATATCCTTATAAGAAAAAGAGAAATGATGAAGGTTACTCAAAAGGAAAACACACATATAAAGGAAAAAGAACTACAAAGAAAGTTTTCAAGAAAATATTATGAACCAAAGAAGACATCTCATCATCATATGAAGATGAAGTCAGTGACAATGAGACAGGAAGAGTTCTATTCATGGCAGTAAAAGACTCTGACAAAGAAGACTCCGAAGAAGAATATGAAGAAGCCGAAGAAGAATATGAAGAAGTTGAAGAAGAAATTGAAGAAGCATAAGTTGACTATCGAGAAGAATTAATGTGTGCCATAGAAGTTATCATAAGAGAAAATAAGAAAAGCAAGAAACTACGAGAAGAACTAGACAAGAAAAAAGACACTCGAGAGCTAGAACAAATAATCACAAAATTGAAGGTTCAAATAGAAGAAGATAAAAGAATTGATGAAGCATTCAAAGAAAATCTAAAAGAAAAGGACAAGATCATTGGAAACTTGGAAGCAAAGATTGTCACAGTAAGAAAGGATATTCAAAAGAAAAATATGCAGAATAGCTCAAAACTTCTGGATGACATTATCAGCAGTCAAAAATCTCATCTTGGAAAGTCCACACTTTGATACAATCAGACAGAAAAGGGATCAAGATCCAAAAAAATAGAGCAAGAAACATATCTAAAAAGTTATGCAGAAACAATCAAAGGGGATATGAAGATATACAAGGAAGATTACAGGGACACTCCTCCACCAAGAAGATTCAGATTTCAGAATCAACAATAGACAGATAGGCCTCAAGAAGAAGAAGGATTCATAAGAGCACCTCCTTTCAGAAGATCTTCAACTCCCAGGTATCAAACTATATTTTCTGGTTTATGTTATGCATGTAATATTTTTGGACATAAAGTTGTGAATTGCAGAGCTAACAACAGGAACTATAACAACTTTGAGAGTCATACACAAAGGGGTTATTCAAGAATACCTAGTGAAACACAAAGAAGAAGTTACAATAGGTTTGAATCTTTGAGCATTGAAGTGGAATTTTACAAATGTAACAATTTTGGACACGTGGCCAAATATTGCAGAATGACAGTCCATCCCAAAGAACCTCAACAGAATAACAACAGTCACAGACAAAAACCTCAGAAAACGACATGGATAAGAAAGCAACATCAGTATAGCAATGAAGAATGCACAATCGGTATACAAGCTAATCATAATAAACGTGTTTGGTATGTTGACAGTGGATGTTCAAAACACATGACAGATGATAGAGACAAGTTTCTTACATTACAAAAGGAAAGAGATGGATCAATCTCCTTCGGAAATGATGATTCAGCCAAAATCATTGGAAAAGGCACAATCTGAATTGGGAACAAGAATGAAAAGGAAAAAAATGTTCTACTAGTAGAAGATATGAAACATAATCTTCTAAGTGTGAGTCAAATGTGTGACCAAGTTCATAAAGTTACTTTCGATTCACAAAAGTGTGAGATAAGAAAAGAAGGTTCAGGGAAATTGGTCGCTACATCTGCAAGAACTTCAAGCAACATATATGTGTTAAGTGAAATTGGAAATGAAAAGTGTTGTCTAAGAAAGGAAGATGAATGTTGGCTATGGCATAGAAGAATGGGTCATGTACATTTTGATAACCTTGTCAACGTCAGAAAAAGAGAAGCAGGAAGATAAATGCCCTGGATCACGAAACCAACCAACACTTTATGCAAGCATTGTCAACAAGGAAAGCAAACAAATACCAAGTTTAAATCAAAGGAATATTCAATGGCAAGACCACTAGAAATTGTGCATACTGATTTAGTTGGACCAACTAAAACAAAGGGCTTAAAATGTGATAAATACGTCATGTTATTAGTTGATTATTATACAAGAATGACTGCAGTTTGCTTTCTCAAGAATAAGTCAGAAGCTTTTGAAAACTTCAAGATCTACAAGGAAATGGTTGAAAATGAAATGGATTCAAATATAAAATTCTTAAGATATGATAATGGAGGAGAGTTCACCTCAAAGGAATTTATGGAATACTGCATCAATCATGGAATAAAAAGGAAATTCTTCATTTCTATGACACCTCAACAGAATGGTGTTGTTGAAAGAAAGAACAGGACAGTACAAGAAATGGCTCGAACAATGTTAATGGATTCGAAATTGACAGATATTTTTCGGACACGGGCAATGCATATAGCAGTTCACATTCAAAATAGAGTAATGCTCATAAACAGCACTGACAAAACTCCTTACGAACTATGGAAAGGAAGACCAGCAAATGTAAAGCACTTCAGAGTTTTTGGAAGCAAATGCTATACCAAAAGAGAAGATGGCGGAATGGGAAATTTTGACTCTCGTGTGAAAAAAGGAGTACTTTTTGGTTACTCATGTACAAGGAAAGCATACAAGTGTTGCAATCTAAGATTGAACAAAGTTGTGGAAAGCATCAACGTAATAATTGAAGAAACAGGCAAACGAGAATCAAAGGAAGAAAATGAATCAATGAAATAGCCCTTAGAAGAAGAAGAAGAAGATGAAAAAGAAGTAGAATAGGAAGATGAAGAGAATCCGACAGAAACAGAAGAGAAGGTTCAAAAAGTGTCTCCAAAGACACCCAATAAACTAGTACATAAGAATCATCCTTCAGATCAGATTATCAGAAACAAAGATGCAGTAGTTGAGACTAGAAGAAGAATCTGTTCACGAGAACAAACACACCTAGCACTCTTATATACAATTGAACCAAACTGTTTTGAAGAAGCCAGCAAGGATAGATTTTGGAATAAGGCCATGGATGAAGAATAAGATCAAATAGAGAAAAATGACACTTCGGAATTGGTTTCAAGACCAAAGAATAAGAATGTGATCGGCACAAAATGGATTTTCAGGAATAAATTGAATGAAGATGGACAAGTTACAAGCAACAAAGCTAGATTGGTATGTAAAGGATATGCACAGATTGAAGGAATCAAATTTGAAGAGACATTTTCCCCAGTTTCCATAATGGAAGCAATCTGTTTGTTTTTAACTTATGCATGCTCTAAAAATRTTAAAGTATATCAAATGGACATAAAATCAGCTTTTCTAAATGGGGAACTTGAAGAAGAAGTCTACATTGAATAGCCATAAGAATTTCAGTTGTCAGAGAACGCATATTATGTGTGTAAATTAAAGAAGGTATTGTATGGTCTAAAATAGGCTCCTAGAGCATGGTACTCTAGACTGGATAAGTATCTGCAGTAGGAAGGGTTTAGAAAAGGAACTGTAGACATCAACCTCTACATCAAGGTAAGTCAAGGTAATATTTTATTAGTTGAAGTTTATGTTGATAATAATATTTTGTAGTGATGATGACAGGTTAAGCCATAAGT
>JASDQU010424455.1:0-10044 GCA_032191745.1 Picea mariana
GAGAATGGACCTCCACCCTTATTTTTCCACGTAGTCCCTCATGCAGTCCTTCTCCTTTATTTTGGAGCCTCCAACATAGTTGGTCCAAAATATCAATGCTAGAACTCTCAGGACTCATAGTTGTGAGAAAAACAGGGCACGGGCCAACGCATCTCAGACATGCAGGCCCCAGGTCATGGCTGTATTGCACTAGTGACCATTACAAACAACTATCTCGTGGCTAATTCTCAGCAGTTCCTTTCCCTTTACTAAGCCAAGACGCAGGTGAGGATGGATCAATGGATGGGTAAGTGAGTGTAAGGAAGGGTGTGAGGGAAATAATGGTACGAAATGAAGAAGGGAAGGAGCCGACGAGCCAATTTCCAACGTCCATCGACCAACGACCAACTACCAACGACCCATGACCAACCCCACAATCAGACCAGGGGTGGGTTTAAGCATCTCTCGTGGGGAATCAAGAACCTCCTGGCCTTCCCCAAGAAGCTCATGTAACTGATCCCCTTCCTTAGACAAAAAGGGTAATTAAAATAGGAATAAACACTTAGCCCCTCAAGCCCCCTCTCTTGTGGAATAATAGCCCCCTATAACTCTAGTCCTTGTCTGTCTAACAACCAGTGATGCATTTATTATTAATAATCATAAAAAACATTACATGTCTTGGGCACACTGGCCTTTTAATAATTGTTTGGGCACCTTGGCCTCTCATCATTGTAACAAGACATTATTTAAAATGGGGATTCAAAACCTGGGTTGCTACAGATACATGTCGCCAATGTCCAATAGGTAGTCCCTGTCTATCAACAACTGCTGGTAGTCAGTCCTCATCATAGACACTCTCTCCCTGAGAGTATGAAAGTCATCCATGGAAATTCCCCAATTTGAAATATCATGTGCCATCGATGACCTCCAACAACAGTCGACCACCAATGCATGTGTGTCATCAATGCGCCTAGTGGCTGCCATGATCATGTCCTCACTGACTCTCAACTGTCCTGCCAAGTAGCATGGCTCCTGATCACAGTCATGTTGAGGTGCTACCTCATGCCCCTCACTACTAGTGTCAACCATGGAATCATCAACAACACTCTCTGGAAAAGATAAGGCACTGAACTGCCCACTGTCCTCTGTGCTATTGGGTCCCCTTGTGTGCCACTTCACACCATCACCAATTGCTACCCCAATGCGAATCACACTGTATCATGTATGGGTGGTTGTACCCTCCTGTGCACTCACCCTGCTACTATAATCTGCACTTGAATCCCATACAGATGTGTCTAGACATGTGCTATGGCCATCTCGACCAATGAGGAGTGCATCCACATCACTTCCGACCGGTCCTGGAAGTAAGTGTCCCATCAAACTATCAGTCTCCCCAACCTGATCAAACAATGGAGTCTCCACAAGAAGCGACTCCCTGTCCTCATATTGATACATATGTGTAAGGTCAATTGTCTGCACGTCATATCTCTCCTCCTGGGTCTGTGGATCCATATGTCCCTGGTGTGCATCTCTCACACAAGGCTCCTCCATCATATCTGAAATGCCACTGATATCCTCATGTGTCATGGCTATCATGGGTGTCTGAAAAGATGACAAATGTGTCACAGTCATCATAGGAAGCTCATCTGGTTTAGGTGCTAACATGTGTGAATCTCCACTAGTGTCACCACTCTGCTAAAGGGTAATGTCATCAATACTATGTGATATGAATACTAAAGCATAGGTGCTATCATCCTGTCCCTCTAATGCGCAAGGGTCATTATCCTCCCCAAGTGCGCAAGAGTCACTAGCCCCCACAAGTGTGCAACAGTCACCAGTGTCATCGAAATGCTCCAAATATGAATCTATGGTTGGATCCTCATGCATCTCCTCATCCTCACTATCATAGTGCACCTTAATAATGTGTCTCTTATCTTTACCCCTACATCTATGATCTGGTTCCTAAGGAACTTTGCAACTGTAGCAATGTTGCCTGCTCCTAATGGGTGTAGGGTTAATCTTTTCTTTCCTCCATCTAGCTGCTCTGGCTATGTTTCCCTTTTCTATGTTGACCCAATATGTAACCTCATCTTTGCTCCACCTAGGATGTTTTATGGATATAAACTGTTGGAGTGTTACTTGAGCCCTAAATCCCTCACTAAGGGCGTAGTATTCCCATTCAAAACGTACAATCTCTTTAACAAAGTCCTTAATATCCATATCCATTGTACTTATGCATGTGCTAATCTCCACTGGTAGGGAGGATCAACGCTCTGATACCACTGTAATGTTCCCAAGCCAAGATGCCAAGAACATTGCATTTTTCATTGATTTTTAAATGTTTTATGGTTGTGACATTTTGTCAAACACTTTGCAGATTATGGTCTTTTAAGTTGCGCTAGGGCTTATACTAATGGGGTTTAAGTGTGTTTGCAATAATAATCAAAATAGATATAGCAATGGAACATACCTCAACAAGATGCAAGATCAACAACACAAGGAATAACAAAAAATACCTCAGATATGATTTTATTCATAATAATGGTTGTCCTCATACAAAATGGGGCTGATATGGAATACATATAAGATAATAGAGTGTCTGGCCTCCAAAATACAAGATAAAATAATATCCAAGATTCCAAAAACCTCTCCAAGCTATAGACCAAAAGCCTAGATGAACCAACTCATAACCCAACTGAAATATGAAGATATTCCTAGTACAATGCGTCCCTCACTGGTTGAAGCAAACCAAAAATTTGGCTTCCAAGAAATAAGTTTCCAAATCCCATGAGAAAGGTTCCAAACTGTAGATCAGGCCAATGGGAACCCCTTATCAAAGTCTCAGGCTGAACAATGAAGAATTGCCACTCCAAAAGACTGGATCCTCAATCTGTGGTGCACCCTCCTTCTTCCCAACACGTACCAAGCTCCAAGAAATAATATGATAGAGAAGCCTCCCCTGGAAAAGGCTAGAAAAGGTGCCCTAGGCCTCACAAGAAATACCCATAATTTCATTTTCCTCGAATCCCTCTCCTCTGGCTAGATCGAACCACTCTCCTCAAGATGGTGCACCCTCCTACTAGAAACCCCCTGTAGCTGTGCACTGTCTCTCTCTAAACCTGTGGCTACTATAGTTTCCACCTGTTACTGAGTAGATCTGATGTAGAATGGTGAGGGAAGAATCTTTCACCTCTGTGACCAATATTAGACTAGGTTGGGTGGGATATTTCACCACCAAGCTGATCTCTAGGGTTTGTTAAGTCAAAACCCTCAAAACCCCCAAGTGCATGGGCTCACTAGCAAGAAGCCATATATCAAATGATAATCAACATAATACGAGAATAGAGGCCCCTCTCTCTCTTTTATCCTCCCTGCTCACCTTGTCTCTCCAAGTGAATTTTACTTTATTTAATTATTAATTAATTAATTAAATCACTTTAATTAATTAATTAATCATTTTCCCTCTTAAAAGTAGTTTATCCCTCCTTATGGCTTCCCTGGCCACTGAAAGTCACTTCTCATCATCCTATCCTGTAGTGCCATTCCTCTCGATTCCAATGCAATATTACACTAAGAAGTTCCTCCAAGTATTATGCCCAATATGACCTCCTTAGTGAATTTAATTAACATATAACCCAAAATAACTCAAAATTACAAAAAAAGTCAGAATGCAACAGAACCAAAGCCAAGTTGTGCGGAATGGATCATGATGATGAAATAAGATGAGAGATGCAAGCCAGACCCCAAAAAACCCCTAAATATCCCATGTACTCGCTATAACCTCCATGTGGCTACTCTGGTCATCATAACACTCTGTAATATAATGATGTCATAAAGTGGGGACATTACATAAGGTTTCTAGATATGAAACCAATGAATGCATCTGTAGTGGCTAACCATGGTCTTCCTAATATTAATGAATGCCCTCTTGAATGAAATTTAGGTTGTAACACCATAAAATTGACAAGATACTCCCACGAATCTAGAGAAACATTGATACCATACAACACAACTTTAGACCTTATTTTAGATTTGTCTACTAATTCTAGAACTATTGGTGTAGGACGAAGATCAGATTATTTCAATTGTTCCATGGTATCTTTAGTCATTATGTTTATTGCATCTCCTAAATCAATTAAAGCATTAAAATTAGGATATTTTTGATGTGAATTGAAACAATGGGAATACCAAAATCAATATATTTATCAATACTATTATGTCTTGACATTAAATCTATTATTATTCCAATAAATTGAATAGTTGGTGGCTCAATTATCTTCCTTGTGGGTCTTTTTATACACAATTATCTAACTGTTTTTTCATAAATTGCTATTTCTTTTATAGCTTGAAGCAATGGAATGTTGATGCAAATGTTCTTCAATTTGGTTATTAAATCAAATTCATAGCGAATTATAGGTTTATCCAAATTTAACCTCTTCGGATAGGGAGGGGAAGTTTAGATGATTGAGGTTTCTCTGTGTTTGAAGAAGTTTGTTTTATTAAAATAAGACTATTATTATTGTTTGATGATTTATGAGTTTCCTCCTCTATTTGTTCCTTAATAATAATAGGGCAATATTTATGAATTAATTTCCTTGATCTAAGATGAATATCATTTAAATCAACGAGGGTAATCATATAAGCTGGAAATTTTTGTAATTTGGCATTGTGAGTGGGTTGAGAAACTTTATTATTGGGGTTTGGAATGGGCTGTGCAGGTATTGGAGAAGTTTGGTTTGATGGTAATTGTAATTTTTGTGGTTGGGATATTTGTGGCTATTGATTTATATTAGGAAATGA
This sequence comes from Picea mariana, assembly GCA_032191745.1. Classification (NCBI taxonomy): domain Eukaryota; kingdom Viridiplantae; phylum Streptophyta; class Pinopsida; order Pinales; family Pinaceae; genus Picea; species Picea mariana. The sequence goes on from JASDQU010424455.1 coordinate 4,780, forward strand.
TTGTTTAACTTGTGAGAAATATTGGGTTTGTAAAGGATACTGTGGACATTGTTGTTGCATAGGATCAGGGTAAGCAGGCATGGTTCCATAGGGATATCCTCTCCATCCTTGTTGCCAAGGATGATTTTGATTCTATTGTAGGGTCCATGCTTTCTAAGGTATCAGAGGATTCCAAGCTTGAAGTACATATTGTTTATTAGAATAATATGAAAAAAATGTGGTGCATGTTCCTAAGTTATACCTGATCCTAGAGGTTTCCATGGTCGTTTTGGTGCAAGCATACATAGCTGCTTTGTTGCTTCATTTCCTCCTTTGTAAACTTCCTTGAGTTCATGTATAGCAGGGAAATTTTATGTCGCATGTTTCTCTACACAAATAAGACATATTTCAATATTATTTAAAGGATGTTCTCTCAATAGATATTTATTTTTACATCTTGGACATAAAATAGACAAAACAACATCCTCTTCCTCTTGCTTTTGGTTAATATTTAATATATCTAATTGTGTGCTAAGAGTAATAAGAATATCAACTTTGAAATTGCACAATAAATTACCAATTTCATCTCTACTTACCCCACCAATTGTTGATCTATTGACTCTAGAAATAGTATCTCTAGGTCCCTTACCATATTTATCTTTTCCTTGAGAAACATGATTTCATAAATTACAGATTTTTGAATATCCCAATTTAGACACATTTCATTTACCCATGAGATTAAGTACATCTATCCATTCGTACCTTATTACATGAAGCAAAATGACTTTAAGAGTTTCTAAATACAAATGATGTTGCTTCCCTTTTTACAATATAATGAAATCTCTCTACACAGTCTTCAAGGCTTTCATCCTCTTTCAATGTCATTTTGAACATTTCTTCCCACAGACCTCAGTTTGAACAATAGTCTTTATACTTTGAAAGAAGCATTTTAACCATTTCATCCTATATTTTGATAGAGTTGGTTCCCAATCCCATGAACCAACGTAAGGTTTCTTCTTTAGGAGTGGCTAGAAACAACCTAAGTTTCTGGGCATCATTAGAGTAATCATAATTACAAAATAATACATAAAATTCAAATAAAAAAGTTTTAGGATCCTCAGTTACCATACCATGAAAGTTAGGTAATGTTGATGGCGGGATATTCTTCATTTGAACTACCACTTCGGATCCGAAATGGGAAATCCAAACTCATCTTTGACATTTGATGTACCTGTACCTTCAGGGCTCTTTTCTCCACTTACAGTTCTCCTTTCTTTTTCTCTGTCTCCAAATAGTCCTTGCACTCTAGAGATACGATCTTTCCTGAGATGTACATATTCTTTTGACGAAACCAAATGATCTGGTTCTCCTATAGGATTTTCCAAAATTGATATTTCTAATGGTATTGATTGACCACTGATCAATTATTCTTCTTATGGAGGAGATGAAAGTATTACAACTTCTTGAGATGCTTCCGTAATTCTTCCTTTGGAACTTCCTTCTTCTTCTTTGGATTTTATTTTTGCTTGAGAAGACACAATCCTGCCTGATTTTCCTCCTCTTGTGATTCTACCTACATATGGATTAATGGATGGAGTGCCTCTTACTGCACCACGAGTTGAAATTGATGGAGTGGTATGTGGATTATTGGATGGAGTTGTTCATCATGTTCCACTAGTAAATATACCTCTGGTATCTCTACGCCTATTCATACAATACCAACATGACAGGGATTTGTACAAACTCACTAAAGTGAATGCATCAAGATTTTACACGACATAAATTATATAGTGAAATTGTCTTTATGTCTTACCATTTCTACTCCTCCAAGTAAAAAATGTTTGTATTGCAGAAAAACATAACTAAGAAATTTAAAACTAATTCTTTTAACACTTCCCCAACGACGACACAAAAAATTTCAAGCAATTTATTTTTGTTTAAACTGTATTACATTTAATTATCGACAAGGAGCATATTCCTGTGAAGTGAAGACACCATATATGCATAATTAGTTTATTAATAACTTCTATTTTAAAAGAGATGCTACTTATGAAGTATAATTGACTATCAAATAAAAATGAAATTAAAAGGAAACCAATAAAATGCTACATGAATATTTCTAATCACAATTTTGTCATATACCGAATCATAAACTTATCAATCATGCTCAAATAAAAGATTTTATGGAATTCATTTATCACACAACATAAATAAGCAAAATCAAATTAAACAACTTGAATAGAAATGAAACTAACTTAACAACAATAATGAAACACATATCACTACGTAGGGGGGACTTCCCGGCTTAGGTCACACTGTAGGAATGTTTACCAAACCAAATGAGACTAAACACACGATGCACAAATCAACACATGAATTGTAGAAACCAACAATTTGTATTAAAACTCATAACCAAGTCTTTACATCTCTGTTCTTCAAATGAATACACAAAGATAGATATTGAACTCCTCAAAATCTCTAAACCATTATTTATATAAGGTTTTACAATATCTTCTAGAGAAAATGTGAGTTATAGAGGTGTATCATAACCCACAAATTCAGAATTGGTTACAATATCAAAATCAACCCAAAGGATTTCTTGGAGACAGAGGATTTGGTTTATATTAAGCACATCCCAATGAATTCTCCTTTCAAATCCTTATGAATTTCATGATAGGATACATGAAATTTGTCTTGATAGCTATCAAGTCCTCTCGAGCTGATTCAACAATGACATGGCTTGAAATATGTTGTGATGGCAACTTGTTGACCCGAGGTTTGGCCATGAGTTGTTGCTTCCCGGACTTGTTTCAGAAACACACGACCATCTCGATGGGATCAAGAAAGTCCTCCAAGTAGTAGTTTCCCATTTGAGCTTGTGAAGCCATATGGAACAATGAATTTGCTACATGAATTGATTTGTTTAGTTGCTACAAAAATTGAAATTTCTGTAGCAACTAATTAGTAAAAAATATTCAAGATTATTTGTAAACCAAAAGGTGAAAAATGTATAAAATATAAAATAATACAATGGAGTCCTTTAAAATGCATATCTTGTCGATGATGGAAAAAGGAATAATGATGTGGTTCAAAGTGAAGGATTAAAGGTTGAAAGGTGTGACTAAACAATGACAAAAAGTGTCAAAACGAGAACCCAATAGGAGGTTGACCCAATGAAAATTTGGTTTATTAATTTTAGTGAGTGGGTGAGAGTGTTAAATCTAATGTTTGGCATTTAATGGAATACTAACCCATGTGTTTATCCATTTGATTAATGAAAAAATAAGTGTCGTCTTTGTTACTTGACATCACCTATAGAGGCTGGTTGTAGCCACCCTTGCACAAAGAGTGATAGGCACATTCCTTGGCCTTACAAAGGAAACTAGCAAAACCATCCTTACATGCCATTGAATAACAAGGAGCATGGAATTTACACTTAGAATTGCAATGAGCTTAGAAGCCCCAAAGATAAATTTTGAAAATAGAGCAATGAACATCATACAACCAAAATTGAGCATGAGACTCTTGAAGTCTCATTCTTACTTGACCACTACCTTTTCGAATCAGGATACACATGAGAACAAGCTACATTGAACACCGAAATCTATGTAAAAGATTTAGAACAAAGATCTTTGTATAGGGTAGAGAAATATATATTAGAAACAAATTCCCGCATAGGATCCATGTTGGTGAAGTGAGTGGGATTAGGGCTATAAGTCCCTTGTTTACGAATCATCTTAGGAGGAAAAAGAGGATCCATCTCTTGAACACACACATAACTATACTCAACCAACTTTGTTTCACCCCTAAACTGTCTTGGAGATCCTTCCTCCCTAAGAAATCGATGTATGCAATCATTGATCTCTCTATTTTGTTTGACTATGCATCTAGCCTCTAAAATGCTCCAAACTAGTGGAGCATTTGAGCCAACTTGAAACCTATCCACTTTCATTTCTTTCTAACCATTTAATCATGTATGTGATCCTTAAGATTCAATCCAACAAATCCTAAAATATGGAGAACCACAAAGCTGATTTTTTCAAGCATAGCCATTAAGTATTAGTAGTTCATATTGTTGTGTTGTTTAACTACATGGCTACCCATGAATTTCCACCTTCGTGGGCCTCCCATACCATCTATCCCGACTACAAAAATGGATACTAGAATGAACTTGGAAAATATTGCACTAGTATCGTTTGTCATACCTTATCTGAGATATTTTCCACATCCTAAGACATTCACATCTTCGAGTGGGTAGAGAAAAATAGTTTAGGGGCCAAAGGAAAAATATTATTCAGGAAAAACCATCGTACCAATGATCAAAACTTTACTTTGAATTTTATCATCGAGGAGGTCGACAAACAAGTGTAAAGTATATTATTGCTTGGTGAACTTTCACAAGGCATTTAACATAGTGATTCAACACACGTTCAATTATAGACTTTAGGCTTTGGGTCTTCCACCATTGTTGCTCTCACTTTTTATGACTCTTTGCAAGACCTTTCTTGGCAAGGTATTGATCGTCAGTGAGACATACAAGGCCTAGAGTACTATAGGAGTTAAACAAGGTTTCCCACTCTCTCCTACACATTTTGGACTCTATATTGATGAGCTAGACGCAATAATATCAAAATCATTGGGTGCCATATATGGTTTATTACTCTTTGAAGTCTTTATTGCTAGTCTCCTATTTGTGGATAACACAATTACCGATTTAACGAGAACTCTAGCCCTAAATACCTATATCCTTTGGTAAAAAACACCAAAATCAACCCCCAAATCGAAAAGTGGTGCTCCCACAATTACCTTTTTTTTCGAGGTTAGAATTACAACATTTTTCCATAGTCACCTTAAATACTTGTAAAGTTGCAAACAAAAAATTTAAAATCGACCCCTGAATCAAAAAGTGGTGCTCCTAGTATCATTGTTTTTTTCCCAAGTCGAAATTACAACTTGTTTGAAATTGTAGCCTTTACCACTAATATTGTTCCAAACAAAAACCTTAAAATCAACCCAGGAAACGAACACTAGTTCTAGCAATAAAACTAGATTTTTTTTGAGGTTAGCATTACAAATTGTTTGAAACCATGACCTTGACAACCACTAACATTGTGGATCGAAACCTCAAAATGATCCACTAAATGTGGTACTATGAGTAGCATATTCATTTTTTATTTCAAGCTTAAAATTACAACATTTTTGGAATCATGACCTAAAACACCGACATTATTGCAAAAAAAATCACAATAAACAAACAAATATATAGAGAAAAAAAACCCCAAAAAA
>JASDQU010424457.1:0-10044 GCA_032191745.1 Picea mariana
TTATTTGCAGTTGCACCAACTGCTCTGGTCCCACTACTTTGTCCTCCAGGAGCACCAATAGTCCTTTGGGGCATGTTTCCAATCTGGGTCTATTGGCACTTCAAAATGGTCCAATCAAATACATAGTCAAATTGAAAACCTTCACGAATGAAAAGATCACGAAATATTCTCTTTAAGAAAGCATAATCTGGCCTGTCCTCAAAGCGTAATTGTCGGCAATAATGAAAATAAGATGCAAACTCTAATGGGTAAGACTTGCACAAGACATCAAAGGGGATGGAAACTTTCTTCTCACTGATCTTATCATACTTCTGTTTCTTGGTTCTAGCCTTAAGACCTTGCCAAGGAAGGCTCCCCCTTAAAAAATATATGAGAACATATCTAAGGGATTCTAAATCATCTCTTCGAATTTGCTCAATACCAAGGTGAGTATTTATACTTGCATACTGGGCAGTGCCAGTAATATTCTTGTTCTCTCTGTAAGGAATGTGTTGGAAGCTGACTTTATCTCTATACTTCTTTGCGAGTCCAAAATCAATGATATAAACCTGATTTGCTCGCCTACCAAGACCCATGAGAAAGTTATCAGGTTTGATATCCCTGTGTAGAAAACTTTTTGAATGCACATACTCAATCCTGTTAATCATCTGATCTGCCAGCATAAGAACAGTCTTGAGAGAAAAATTCCGGCTACAAAAGTTGAAAAGATCCTCAAGACTTGGTCCCAATAGGTCCATTACTGAAGGACAATGCGATTTGCTGTCTACTAAACATTGAATGCATTCTTCTAACTTTCCCAGCATGAATAAACACAGAAAATAAGCATTGTTCTTCCCCTGATCGCTGCCATCGATGCCATCTCATCTAAGAGAAGGAAGGTGAGGCCAACCTGGGTTTGGTTTGCATGTACAGAGGAAACTTTCCCAAAATCAGAAAACAACAATGCGCTCCTCGGGGTGTATAGGAATTCAAAGTCTAAACCCTTGTCACTAAATCTCTGTCGATCATTCCAACCTGTTTCGTGTTGGTTCCTCCTATGGTGTTCGATTATTGATGTGCAAGAGCATCAATTTCCTGTTAATGTTGATGGAAAATGATCTGGAGCTCCATATCCATGTGTAGGTAGCAAAGTAGCAAAATCAATAAGACGTGCTGATAACCCTTAAAGGCTCAACCTGCAACTACACAACAACACAACTAGCAAAAAATTCATAACGACTATGTGAAAAACTAATCGTCTGGGAATCTTCAAATCTTCATTTGCGTTTGGCATTTGATGCTTTCCATATTACAGGTGTAGGCGCAAAGACACACCGCCAGATTCGTTTGCAGCATTATCACCATCAAACTCATCAAAATCCACTGTCGATCTGTCGTCTTGGTTGCATGAAGCAAATGGCAAAGGGATATCATGAGGGAAATACTGTGTAGACCCTCTCACCCATGTCCTTTGTTATGTTACTCAAGTCAGTTGCTCACCAAAATAATGGGACGGGTTTTTACCTGAGCAAGAATAACAATCGAGGGTGTCCGAGTTGTGCCCTTTGACCCGATACATGTTTTGGACAGCTGCACAATCACTTTGGCGCATGATCTCCACTACATATGGTGCATCAACATCTGAACCTGCACACATTGGCTGTCAACGCCTGGCCATTACTTGACACATACACTCTGGTCGACACCTGGGCGCATAGAGTAACTCTGTGTTTTTATTTTTAAAGTTTTGGGGGACTAATCCCACATTCATGAGGAGAAAATATAAATGCGTATTGATATGTGCCAATAGCCACAAAGAAATCCGATGAAGTGAGCCCGAGGCTATCTTTGGAGTTTGGCACTGGCGCTGGCTTGTGTGTTTGCTGTTTGTTTGTGAAATGGTGCTAACTCTCGGTGTTGAGTGCTTGGAGATTGGCCCTCGGCCAATATAACTTTTTGTAAAATAATTTTTCAACAATTTATATTTTGAAAAACAAAATAGAACACTCTGCATAAAGGCCGAGGGGCCAATTTTGGCTTAAAAGACCAAATATTTATTATAAAAACCAAATTTGGCTAATAAACCACAAGAATAAAATTTTTCCATTCAAACCAATTCATAATGTTTTGCTAAAAATGCACCGGAATTCGCCTTGAAGCTCGCGTGCAGGTTCTTGGCTTATGCTTGGTCAGAATCAAGCACTTTCTGCTTCCTTCACTATGCGTCATGAGCAAAAGCATAATGCCTGAAATAGATAGATAGAGTCAGAATACTGATTCCCCTATTATATAGGGTTCTAATAGAAGCTACTCTAATACTTTTTCCCAAATTTCTCCTCACATTGTGATATGCTTCAAGACCTAGAAATACTGCAAAGCTTAATGGATATAATAAAAAGAGGTGAAAATCCATACATTAATATGCGTTATGGTAGTAAAATCTATAATCCAGATGGTATGTGGAAGAAGGAAATAAAATGTTACAAGTGTAATGAAAACAAGAATGGTGGAAAACTAGAGGTTCCCTTCAAAGAATCGAACAATGACAATAAGAAAGAAGAGAAAACATTAGGATACCACCCCAATATTCAAAACCATTGAGATATTGAGAATTCAATGGGTGGATAAGTGGTTTAGATGGTATAGTTTTCTTACATTAGGGTTTGGGGGGTTCTATCCTTGGACCACCCAATAACATTTTCAAAATTGGTCAGAAAAGGCATTAGCACGTTGGAGTTTCCTAGGAAGATTGTGTCCACTAATTACCATTTCAGTGTGAAGAATAGAAAGAAGCACCATTCAATCCACCTATAAATTTGGTAGGTTAGGTGTATTCAAATGATAAGTTGAAGGAGCTAAGAAAGATGTATTATCTATTAGATGAGAACTACATTCTTCCCAATTTGGAAAAATACTACCCTAAGAATCTCTTAACACCCATGTATTAGGACAATAATTTTGGCTAGAAGTGGGTCCCATTCCTAGAAGATAAAATCAAAATGATCCAAAGGGTGTTGGTTTGAGCATGAGTGGTACCAAATTTCATTCTTGAGATTTCATAAATGAGGATGAAACTTCTATATCATATTATGGCATTAAAGTGCTAGATGAGGAAAGGTAAAATAACGATGACTCCAACGAGGAGTGGAAGAAACTAGATTACTGAATTCGGTTGAATATGAAGTTTTCAAGGATGAGAATCAATAATAGGACCAATATATCAACAATTTCATCCTAGTTATTGATGTCCAGAATTGACCAAAATTTAAACTGTAAACTGTTGTAAACAAATTTTAGGGACAAGTAGAAGCTGGGAAATTTGTCATCTATAAAGCCAAGGAAATTAAACTTACTAGAGAATTCCTACTAGCAGTAAGGGAGTTGGTATGCCAATATTCTAAAGGCACACTAGGCATTTACACTCACACATGCACTAAATATATCATTTTGGTGTACAAGTTGAAAGCTAACTACCAATTTCTCATAAAATGGTTAGCCATAAAAAAGAACTAAGTCCAATGGTGAATGTTAGGGGAAGAGACTGCAAGAAAGAATCCCATGACTCAACACTAAGTAAAGAATATGAAAAGGTAAATAATACAGACCAACTGATGATGAAATATGAGGAAATGTGATTGCGAGGCATTAAAACAAATCAAACTACACAAACTTGATGAATTCCTATGATAAGCATATATATTTTGGTGGTGTTGTAATCGAGTTCAAAGGAATGGTATCTTTGGGATGCAAGTTGGATGAAAAAAGAAAAATCTAGTTCTGCAGACTTCGTGAAGGCTCTAAGATACCTACCATCCCCACACGAGGAAGGTTAGTAACCTACTCAAACCTAAAGAATTTTTTTATAAAAAAATGAAGTTGCAGGGAACCACAAGCTTTTGACAGCAATTCAAGAAACCCATGTGTGACTATATTGAAATTGCAATGCTCACCTTCTTCATGGAACTATAAATTGAATTGGCCTTTTGCCACATTGTCCCTTCAAAATGTTACTCATCCACCAACTCATCTTGCTCTGTTTCTCTACAATTTTATGTGTCCACATCATAGTGAGCATCACTAATTGAATATGGACTTAATTGCTACTATAGGTGTCCCAGTCATGTTGTTTAGTGCTTAATTCCTTTTTCTAATAAGGGTATTCGATTCCAGTGAATGAAAAAGATATATTTCGATAAATAACATTGATTTGTTGTTAGCACAACATCTTGTTTTCTCTATCCTTGAAGCATTTATATATGAAACTTGCTGTTTTACTTAATAGAGTTAAGGCTGCCTTTGAAGACACACTTTCCTTTTCACAAAGACCTTATCTTTGCAGAAGAAAACCAAGTTTTCAACTCATTTCAATGAAGAATATCGTGAATAGGGATTTTAATAATCGTGTTAAGCAGTATTCTAGTTATAATTTACAATTCCTGCTTCACTTTTTTGACGTGCCAGATGATTCTCAGTTTTTTGATGGGGCAGATGATTGTTTATATTGATATACGCCTTTTGATAGATACTGTTGTTCTTATTTCATACTAATTTTGGGTAACTTCTTTGACATTTCATACTACTATTTTACTTAAGAGAGTTAGGGTTTCCTTTGAAGACATGCCTTTTTAGCAAAGACCTAATCTCTACAAAAATAAACCAAGTTATCAACTCATTTCATACTACTTTTTGGTAGTTTCCTTGTCATTTCATACTACTTTTTTGACGTGGCAGATGATTCTCCTTGTTGATATATGCCTTTTGGTAGAAGCCAATGTTCTTATTTCATACTACTTTTTGGTAGTTTCCTTGTCATTTCATACTACTGTTTTACATAACAGAGTTCAGCTTCATACCACTATTTTACTTAATAGAGTTCGGGCCACCTTCGAAGGCATACTTGCCTTTTCAGCAAAAACTCAATCTTTGCAAAAACAAACAGAGTTATCAACTCATTTCAATGAAGAAGAATATCGTGAACAACGATTTTTTATTTACTTAACAGAGTTAGGGCTGATTTCAAAGACATACCAGCCTGTTAAGCAAAGACCCAATCTTTGCAAAAGAAAATTCAATTATCAGCCCATTTCAGTGAAGAATATAGTGAATAGTGATTTTTTATTCATGGTGTTGGATGAGTAATCTAGTCAATGTAATCAACAATGCATGTTTAACTGTTATATKCCTTTTGGAAGAAGRCATGTTCTTGATTCATATTAATTTTTGGTAGTCTTTGTACACATTCTTTCTATATTATATAGGCATATACTATATAGTAAAATTTGAAGTCCTTATTAATAGAAGTCAAACCTGGTACAATAATTGACATAATATATGTCTTTTAAGATTGATGTTGTTAAAAAGGACAATTTCTACCTTTGTATATGACCATTTATTCCAGTGTAGACAATGAAGTAGAATGCCTTGCACAAAGTTGAAGCTCTACCCTAGTTATGCCCCCTTCCATCCAACTCTTCCCTAGCCACCCCTCTTTTGTTGAGCTCTACCCTTGCCACTAATGATGTTACTCCTAGACTCCCCTCTTTTGTTGAGCTCTACCCTTGCCACTAATGATGTTACTCCTTGCATATTTCCATCTCCTCTGCCACTCTTAATCTATTGCATGTGATTCTTGATGTGAATGGTGAATGTTAGGGGAAGAGACCGCAAGAAGGAATCCCATGACTCAACACTAAGTAAAGGATATGAAAAGGTGAATAATATAGACCAAATGATGATGAAATATGAGGAAATGTGATTGCGAGGCATTAAAACAAATCAAACTACACAAACTTGATGAATTCCTATGATAAGCATATATATTTTGGTGGTGTTGTAATCGATTTCAAAGGAATGGTATATTTGGGATGTAAGCTGGATGAAAAAAGAAAAATCTAGTTCTGCAGACTTCATGAAGGCTCTAAGATACCTATCATCCCCACATGAGGAAGGTTAGAAACCTACTCAAACCTAAATAATTTTTTTATAAAAAATGAAGTTGCAGGGAACCACAAGCTCTTGACAACAATTCAAGCAACCCATGTGTGGCTATATTGAAAATGAAATGCTCACCTTCTTCATGGAACTAGAAATGGAATTGGCCTTTTTCCACATTGTCCCTTCAAAATGTTGCTCATCCACCAACTCATCTTGCTTTGTTTCTCTACAATTTTATGTGTCCACATCATAATGAGCATCATTAATTGAATATGGACATAGTTGCTACTACAGGTGTCCCAGTCATGTTGTTGAGTGCTTAATGCCTTTTTCTAACAAGGGTATTCAAGATCAAAGATTTGGAAATAGCCCTTGATATTTGGTGTAGAATCTGTCAATGGGTAATATGTAAACTGTTGTAAACAAGGGAACTGCTAGTTATTGATGTCCAGAATTGACCAAAATTTAAACTGTAAACTGTTGTAAACAAATTTTAGGGACAAGTAGAAGCTGGAAAATTTGTCATCTATAAATCCAAGGCAATTAAACTTACCAAATCATTCCTACTGGTAGTAAGTGAGTTGGTATGCCAATATTCTAAAGGCACGCTATGCATTTACACTCACACAGGCACTAAATATATCATTTTGGTGTACAAGTTGAAACCTAACTACCAAGTTCTCATAAAATGGCTAGCCATAAAAAAGAACTAAGTCTAATGGTGAATGTTAGGGGAAGATACTGCAAGAAGGAATCCCATGACTCAACACTAAGTAAAGGATATGAAAAGGTGAATAATATAGATCAAATGATGATGAAGTATGAGGAAATGTGATTGTGAGGCATTAAAACAAATCAGACTACACAAACTTGATGAATTCCTATGATAAGCATATATATTTTGGTGGTGTTGTAATCAAGTTCAAAGGAATGGTATCTTTGGGATGCAAGCTGGATGAAGAAAGAAAAATCTAGTTCTGCAGACTTCGTGAAGGCTCTGAGATATCTACCATCCCCACATGAGGAAGGTTAGTAACCTACTCAAACCTAAATAATTTTTTTTTATAAAAAATGAAGTTGCAGGGAACCACAAGATTTTGACAGCAATTCAAGCAACCCATGTGTGGCTATATTGAAAATGCAATGCTCACCTTCTTCATGGAACTGGAAATGGAATTGGCCTTTTGCCACATTATCCCTTCAAAATGTTTCTCATCCACCAACTCATCTTGCTCCGTTTCTCTACAATTTTATGTGTTCACATCATAATGAGCATCACTAATTGAATATGGACATAGTTGCTACTATAGGTGTCCCAGTCATGTTGTTGAGTGCTTAATGCCTTTTTCTAACAAGGGTATTCAAGATCAAAGATTTGGAAATACTCCTTGATATTTGGTGTAGAATCTGTCAATGGGTAATATGTAAACTGTTGTAAACAAGGGAATTGATAGTTATCGATGTCCAAAATTGACCAAAATTTAAACTGTAAACTGTTGTAAACAAATTTTAATGATGTCTAGAATTGACCAAAAAGCTGACAATGGTGTTCGTAAACTCCAAGACCTAGTATTCAAATTACAACAAATGGAGCTATATATTTGAAATAAAATGGTGATGCCAGAACATGTGGGGGACTACTTGAAGGGAAACTGCATTTTGAGGTATGATGCATCTCAAAAATGTTTGAGAAATTGGTAGAATCAATTGGATCATTGAACTGTCAAGTGTATATTTCTCAAAAGTGTAATGATGAGTTGAAGTGAAACATGTATGAAACAACCACGTCAAGGAGCACTCATGTCTATCCTTGCTTATTCTAAGGCACCCACCAATGATGAAGATGAGGCTAAGGTAGATAGTCCTCTAAGAAAAACCCATAGAATATAGGTTTGGAAGTCAATAGGGGGAGGCCCATGAGAAGCAAGGTAATGATGAGTCATTGAATCCAACATGAGGTAGAAATTAAGGTGTGACTGACAAAGAATGACAACAAAAGGTAATGGTGAAGGAAATGAGAAGTGTACTGAAGACTTTCCTTGTTCATACAATAAATGCAAGAATCACCTAGTAGTGACTGAAAGCATTCCACTAGGAATGGTCAATTATTGGGAACACATATTTTAAATGACATATCAATAAGCCAATAAGACAACTAGAGGTTAATATTGGGAAACACAGGATGAGTACAACTCACATAGGTACTAATAATTTGTAACATGAATCAAGGTGGAACTGAATAGTCTCATTGGGACATAAAGTTGACTCATCTTAGTTGCTCTAAACAAGAGAATCAAAGGGATGTTACCAAGAACTAAAATGATTAATATAAAAGAACAAGGCCCTCCAAGTATTTTCAAAGGGGTTCCCAGAGAAAAAAGTATGATATGTAGTACCAATAATAGCATGAAAATAGGTATACAAAATAAAATACAAGTCAATGGATCACTGGATAATCATGAAGAAATATTGGTATCCAAGGGCTAAGCAAAGAAACAAGAAATCAACTATGATGAAACCTTCATGCCATTAAACAATTTAAATGTTATTTGAATTGTGTTATCTCTTATATTATAGTTTTGATGAAAATTACACCGGATGGATGTAAAAAGACATTCACTAAATTATATGTTCAACAAATAGAAAATCAGTACGCACCTCTCTGAATCCACGGCTACGCGGCCACTTGTTTGATGGAAACGTAGAGAATCAGAATCTAGATGTGCGAGTTTGCCAGTGTGGTCGAGCCTTAGGGCCGAGCCGCGAGTAGGGTCCTCCTCTGTTGGAAGGCTAACAAAATATGGTCACTGGTGCCTGGGCTGAACCTGGGAGTAACTCGTTACCCAACAGAAGAACATCGAAGAGTAAAACCATAAACCTCAAGGCCCAAAGGGGAAATAAGCAGTAGTAGAAGAACGTCAAAGAGTAAAACCGCAAACCTCCGTTTCATCAAGGCCCAAAGGGGAAATTCAAATAAGAACGAAGATTTAAACTGGGGAATGCATATATGGTCAAATCCCATATAATTTATACCATGTGGGAGGGCCAAAATGCTCTTAGAAATATCCATGTTCTTTGGAAATCGGGCAAAGGGAAGATTGTAGCTACCCAGTGCCCATTGCACATACCACAAAATCGAGACGAAATTAAACCATAAACCCTGATTTTACCAAATGGCAGGGTGAAGAAGCTATAAAAAATTCCCATACTTCTAGAAATTTGGTTAATGGAAGCTTGTCCCTCCAAATTTCAGGGGCAAAATATAATTTGTTTTCCTCTATCCCTCCTAAAAACATAGGCTAACCCTGTACATGATTTCCCCCCTAAAATAAATTGCGGGCTAGTGATATAAGTTTAAAAAAATCACTCTAATACAAAAAATTCGCCCAATAAAAAATTGGAGGCCCCTTAATTTCGCTCATGAGCGAAATTTTGCCCCTAAAATCATCTATGGTCAACACCAATCAGGTAGTGTCTTTTCTGAACTCCCACATCATCACTCAATTCAAAATTCCTGAATGTCTAGTCTTTGACAATGCTTCATATTTTTCTTCCCTAGACATGAATGTTTTCGCTCTTGACAAAGGGATCAAACATAAGTATTCTGCCAGTTACTACCCTCAAGGGAACGGTCTAGCTGAGTTGATAAATAATAATTTAATCAAGATTATAAAAATGACAGTTTCATAAAACCACAAGAATTGGCACAATGCATTGTACAATGCACTTTGGGATGATAGGGTAACTCCGAAAGCTTCCGTTGGTAATTCCCCTTTCTTCCTCATCTACAAGAGAGAAGCCATTATTCCCCCACATGTCTTACTTCCTTCTCTGCAATTATCACAAAAAGTTCAAGAATAGGATTGTCCTCTAGAAAACCGGATTAATGCTTTATTAAAACCAGAATAAGTGAGAACATAGGTGAAGCACAGAATTGACCAACACCAGAAAATTGTGAAGAGATGGTTTGATGCAAATTCATCTTCTGATAGGAATTTTGATGTTGGGGATTTGGTTCTCAAGTGGGACAAAGTGCATGAGGGTAAGGGGGAACATACCAAGTTCCAAAACCTGTGGTTGGGACCATTTGTAATTTCTGAAAAATTGGGTCCTAGCTCTTTTCGTCCCCAT
>JASDQU010424459.1:0-10025 GCA_032191745.1 Picea mariana
TAATGCCTGATTCTCATAGGCTGCACCATAGTTGGATTGTAAGAGGTTCGCAGGTTGCTCTATAAGCAGGGTGCGAGAATGCTCATACGTAGGAAAAACGAGCATCTTCTTGATGCTTATGGAAGGAGAAACTTCCATGGTGAGGTGGCATCTGAATGGTTTGGATATTACTCGCTTTCATGATTTAGTGGGATCATCCTAACCTCCTCACCTTATCCTCTTCAACTTATAAAAGGAGAGGATCTCTCATGGAGAAAGTTAGTTGTTTTTGGCTTGGGATTGTTAGCTTGATTAGAGTGGCTTTGAGATTTACTTTGTCAAGATAGATTGTGAGTAGCTATCAGATCCATGGTCTCAAAATCCTTGGAGCAAGAAGTGTGTGGGGAACGAAGGACATATGGAAGGGACCTTACGACATCAAGGCCATGGTTGTAATCTCTCTTTCACATTTAATATGATACAGTAATATGATTCTTTCCTGTAAAGCTTGTTGTTTTTTATTGTATGATTCCTTGATCACATACATAGGTTTATATTGAGTTTATACTATTACTATCACTTTGGTTGGTTGCATTCTTTTGCAGGTTCATCATTGTATGAGTGTTGGAATGAAGCTAGGATGGCGATAGCGAGAGGAAGCAATGTTTAAACAGTATGTCACCTATCCCTCTTTAGTTCGTAAATTCAATTTTTAAAACTTAAGGAAAGCGTCATGTTCTGGTGTGTTTTGTTCTAGATCTAGGTGGATCTAGGGAGATCAGTTAGTGTCTGCACCTACCGATTTATCCTATAACAGAGAGATAGCATTCCCAGAAATGAAGATGAGGTCCAAGTCATCAAGGCTCACAGAAGGATCAAAGGTTATGGCCTTTGACACTTAGAGACTTGAGAAAGCCAAATCTTAGGAGGAGGAGCGACAGTGGTTGGTGGATCACCGATCCAGAATACCCGATGTCCGTTAGATAAAAGTCCAGATAGGAGGAGCACGTAGAGGAGGAGATTAGACCTTAGCCGTTGGATTGGAGCGTGAAGCACCAACAACGGTTAGATCCAGTGGAGCTGCAAGAAGGATAAGACCAGGAGTTAGTCAACACTCCAAATTTGCGAAGGAATCCTGGCCGTTGGAGACAGAGGAAAAATGGCGAGAGATTGGTATTTCGCTGACTCACAAACTGGAAGAGTCAAAGGTGAGAGTTGGAGGAACTCACGAAATGATATGGGTCGTTGGATCTAGAGGACACGTGGTGAGAGATCAACATTTCGCTGACTTGTGATATGGAGGAGTCAAAGGTGAGAGTTGGAGGAACTCGTGAAATGTGAATTCATGAAATGATTCGGGTCACTGGATCCAGAGGAGATGTGGCAAGAGATCAGCATTTTGATGACTCGCGAGCTAGAGAAGTCAAAGGTGAGAGTTGTAGGAACTCACGATATGTGAAGTCCCGAAATGATCTGGGCCGTCTGATCACCAAGGATCTGGACCGTTGATCTGTTATGAAGTCAGAGTCCATGATATTGATCACAGTCGTCGATCAGAGAGAGAGATACCTCGACCGTTGATATGATATGAAGTCATTTCAGAGTTTCGTGTATCAGGAGGTTGGAGGCAACTCACAGCAGGAGGTCACGATATGAGAAATCAAGAAGCACCCTCATGCTTGGCCCTTGATCACAGCTAGTGGTCACATCAGTAGGAGAGAAGGGAAGGAGATAACAGTGCTAGGCTCCATTTCGGAGCTTCGCAAGTCAGGAAAACCAAGGTGACTCACAATTTATCACCCGAAATGAGAAATCACAAAATTACCATTGGTTAGGAATACGGTCACCACCGATGGTCATGTGAAAGGAAGGGGCTTATCCAGAAAAGATAAATGCCCACTGTATATTTTTTCTCAGGAAAGAAAAAAGTGCTAAAGGAATGAGTGCACAAAGGTTCTCTCAGTAACTGCTAGAGATGAACTGATTGTAACTGCAGAAATCCATTGATGCTTTCATTCAGAGAATTCGAAGAGGTTGCAAGGTGATTTTCAGAGAAGCTGAAGAGTCTCGAGGTATCTGACTATTGTATGAAGACTCATCATAGATACGATTGACATATGGAAAAGGGTTGAAGACAGTAGCTGCCAGAGAAGTCAAAGAGTCTCAGCATAACGACCATGGCTGAAGAACAAACTCAGTGTAATCACCATAGGGGATGAAGAGTTAGGTGTATGATCTAGCAGAGGACTAGGCATGATAAATATATGTAGAACACAGAAGAGGAGGGGGCTGCTGGAGAGAGAGTTATTCATGCGGGTAAAATTAGGCTGTGTACAGCTGGTGAATTGTACAGAAGAAGCGTAGCGCATAGAACATAAATGCATATATGAGAGAGGAAGAAAAAGTCAAGGTGCACATGCCAAGACATAGCAGAAGAACATAAATCTTATGAATATGCAAGGAGGAGGACACTGAAGCATGCAGAGCAGAGCAGTGTATCAGAATAGTGATGAGACTGGTAAGCCATTGATGAATATTGTATCACTATAATAGATTCAAGAAAGAAAAGATTTATATCTCAGGGTGGTTGGGAGGTGCTAGGGAGGACTGTTGTCCTCAGAGTTTCAAGTGGGTGCTTGAACATAGGGAGTTGTAGCTTCCATCTGGTTGCAGCCAGAAAAACTAGGGTGGTAGGGTGGTGCAAGGGAGAATTGTTGTTCCCTGTTATACATGTTGGTTCCTGTATGACTATAAGTTGGTGCTTCCATCTAGTTGGTGTTGGAACACTTAGGGAGTTGGTGCTTCCTTCTAGTGGGTGCTAGAGAAACCAGGGAGTTGGTACTTCCTTCTAGTAGGTGCTAGATAAAACAGAGAGTTGGTGCTCTCAACAAGTTGCAGCTTGCAAAACAGAGGTTGTAGCCTCAATAGGAGTTGGAGCTCACAAGTATGATAATGTAAAGAAAATAAAGATTACTTATCATATCAAGAAAAAAATGTTTTTCCCTTTATGGGTTTCCTCAGGAAATATCCATCTCTGTATATTTCATGTGTGTGATTGATGTTTAATATTCTATTTCTTACTTCTCTACATCATTGTGCTCATCATTGAGTGTTCTGTGAAGAGTTTAAAATGGGCATAATAGTTTAAGCACAGTAAAAACTAATTCATGCCCCCCCCTCTCATTTTTCTAATAGAGATGTCTCATGTCCCATATGCGAGTGCAGTTGGAAGCTTTATGTATTAAATGGTCTTTACTAGACCGAAAATTGCATATGTAGTGGGATTTGTGAGCAGGTATATGTCAAAGCCAGGGAAGGAGCATTGGAGTGCAGTAAAAAGGGTTTTCAGGTATTTGTGTGGCACTGTTAGATATGGATTGTGCTACCAAGGAAGCCTAGGATTGGAAAGAGTGTTGGACATACATGGATTTGTAGATTCATACTGGGATGGAGATATTGATCGTAGGAGATCTACAAGAGGGTATGTGTTTAACCTGTTTGGAGGAGTAATCAATTGGATGAGAAAAATACAGGTTGTAGTGGAACTTTCAACTACAAAATATGAATACATGGAAGTCACTCATGAAATAAAGGAAGCAATATGGTTACAAATATTGTGTTCAGGTATTGGGTTGGTACAACAATCTATAAAGATAGATTGTGAAAATCAGAGTGCAATTTTTCTGGCAAAGAACCTGACTTATCATTCAAAGACAAAGCATATTGATATTCAAGATCACTTTATGAGAGACATGGTTGAAGAAAAGAAAGTGTTGTTGATGAAGGTGGACACTTTGAAGAATGTTGCAGATTCATTAACAAAATATATGAGCGCTGAGAAGTTCTCTTCGTGTAGAGGATCCATGGGCATTGCTACCCTAGATTGTTGACTATGTAACCCTGTAACCCCCTGTATGCAAAGAAAACAACAAGTGGGAGAATTTTGGGTATGTGCTATATTCTTTGGGTTGTAGGGGCATCTCCCTCAATATTTTTTTTTGCCTCGAGAAACATGTCACATTTTTTGCCTCATTTTTTGTGTCACCTCAATTTTCGTGTCTATTGTTGGGTGGTTTTTCGGCACATATTTTTTTCCAATGGTTTTCTATTTTCAGTTAAGGAATTAGGGTTGTTGACTAATTAAGGCCATTGGGTTAGGGTATTCGATTTCGTTGGCTCCTATATGTATATTGTATTGTAAACAATGTAACACAATGAATGAATATAAAATATGTTGGTTTTTCTGGTTTGGGTTTCTAGGGGAAAAATCTTTGTGTAATGTGTGTATTTTCCATTGTATATTTTATGTTCTTTTATTGAAAATATGTTTGCAGTAAAATATTGTACAAGGTTAAAATACACACCATCTTCCTACTCACGACAGGCCCTGAGAATCCATCTTGATGGACTAAATGCCGAGCCTTCCTTCAACCAAGTAGGGAAATGACTATTTTTTTTGTGGTTGTTGATTGATTTTTCAAGATGACGATTGTGGCCACTTGTAAGAAGAGCATCACCGCGAAGGCCAATGCCAATATCTTCTTTGAATGAGCGTGGGTATATTTTGGGATACGAAAAACCATCATCTCAGATCAAGATAGTCGGTTTCTCCACAAATTATGGTCGAGCCTCTTTTCATGGATGGACACCAAGCCCACCAAATCCATAGCATTCCACCCCCAAACAGATGGCCAAACAAAGTTTTTCAATAGGATAATTGTGCATATCTTGTGCATGTATAATTCCAAGCATTTGCACACATGGGATGAGAGTCTTCCCTATATTCAACATAGTTACAATAAATCCATACATATATCCACCAACCATATCCTCTTTCAGGTGGGGTTGGGATTTCAACTATTGGGTCCCATGGATGTTTCACTACCCCTTGCGTCCACACAGGAAGAATCGTCCCATGCTCAAACCAAAGTTGAAAAATCCACCCAGTTCATTGAACGAATCCAAAACATCTACCAACAGGTTCAAGATGTTTTTCATAAGTCCAATGCCAAGTATAACCAATGCCATGATCAACACTGGGTGCCACACAAGTTTCAGGTGGAAGATAAAGTTTGGTTGCATTTTCATAAATAATGCCTTACAAGATCCTATCGGAAGCTTCATCCACTCTGCTATGGAACTTACACCATCACCAAGGCTATGTATGACAACGATTTTGAGCTCAACATTCCCCCCTTCCTTGGCTTGCACCCCATGTTTAATGTGGACCTCCTTTGGTCATACTTTTCACCATTATTGAACACCACAGAGATAGCAGGAAAGTTGACACTGATAGAGCTCAACCCTGAATACATGGAATAAGAATCTGTTGATTATATTGTGGACACACAGGTCAAGGGTACTCACCAACAAAAGGTTCAGCTTTATCGTGATTTCAAAGTGGGGCAACTCCTACACCAAGGCTAGTGGCTCACTCGGGGCCAAAATCAACAGAAATTTCCTCATATGATGGGGAAACTCAATGAAATGGAGACCATTTCTTCCTAAGGGGGGATGATTGATCTAGGTGGATATCGGTGGCCACCCACCTCTTCCAACTAGTGCATATACAATTTTCGTCTTGGCATTTGTTTTCTAGATTTTTGGGTCGTAAACTTCTGGGGCCGTTTTGAGGCCCTAAATAATGCTTTTTGGTCTCACCGCAGTCACATTATATATGAGGTTAGAGTGTTATGGAAAAATGTATATTCCTCAAATATACCTTTTCAGTGGGCTATCGCGCACCTAAAACAAAGTTCGTATCAAAAGTTATGACCCCGAGAAGTTGATGTACCAACTTACCCCATCGGGGCCCACATGACTTTTGTAACTTCATCTCCTAGGGTTAGGTTTTTGGATGTCTAGGGTTTTCTAATTTCTTCTTGATGCTAAAAAGGACTATAGGCCTCATTGTAATTTTCTCAGACAAATGTGTGTAGTTGCCACATCTCTTCTCAGAGATTATCTACCACCATTCGAGCAAGATTGTTTCATTCTCCATTTTACAATTTCAATGGATTTTTTTATTGAATAGAATTTAAGTTTCACTATATCTCTATTATTTTTCTCTATATATCTGTGTTAATGTTATATATCTGCATTTCATTTCATTCCACTCATAAATCCATATCAAGGAAGGATTCTAACAAGAGGTAAAGGAGAATCTAACAGAGGAAGATTTTAACCTTCAAAAGAACAGGTAGGAAGTTCAAGCATCCAGTCACCAAGAGGAGGAGAATCAAGAGGCATAAGATTTTTCTCAAGAGGATGAGGAATATTATACATGTGGTAAAATAGGACACATGTCTTGGGAATATCCAAAGAATAAAGAAACATATCAGAGGAATGCACATGTTGCAGAAACACGGGAAGAATATGTGAATGCCGTAGCAAAAGAAGAAACTCTAGAGGTAGGGGAATAATTTTTGTTGAAGAGAGTTTTGGTTAAGGAAGAAAAGGAGGTTCATGAACCATCTCAAAGAAAAATTCTATTAAGGATTGTATGTAATTCAAGAGGTAAGTGTTGTAAAATTGTCATTGATAGTGGTAACACTGACAATTTAGTTTCCACAGGGATGGTAGAGAAATTGGCATTGCAGAGGCTAGCACATCCCACTCCGTACAGAGTGTCTTGGCTGCCGAAGGGACATCATATTTTGGTGAATGAACAGTGTAAAGTGGAATTCTATATTGGTAGCTACAAGGATGGGGTGTTATCTGATATAATGCCCATGTACATCTGCCATATTCTGTTGGGAAGGCCATGGTAGTATGATAGAAAATCCATCCATGATGGTAGAAAGAACACTTATTATTTCAAAAAGAATAGGAACAAGCATGTGTTGTTACCTTTAAAGGATGATACAACTGAGGAATAAATTATTCCAGGTGTACTACAAATAAGTGGGAAGGAGTCACTGCAAGAAGTCAGGAAAGAAGAAGAGATGCATTTTTCCTTAATTGGTAAGCCAAAGGTAATATTCAATAATACAAATCATTAAAGTTAAAGTTATTCTTGATGAATTTGCTGATATTATAATGCATGACTTACCAAATAATTTAACTCTTGTGAGAAGTATTAGCCATCACATTGATTTAATTCTAGGAGCGAGTTTGCCTAATAAATCATCCTACAAAATGACCCCACAAGAGAATGAAGATATTAAAAGGAAGGTGCAAGAGCTATTAGATAATGGTTTGGTGAAGGAGATTTTGAGTCCATGTGTTGTATCAACAATATTCAACCCAAATAAGGATGGAGGATGGCGCATGTGCATTGATTCTAGAGAAAAAAAAAATTTACCATAAGGTGCATATTTTTGTTGCCTTGCAAAGATGATTTGATGGATTGTTTGAGTGGTTCAAAGTATTTTTCAAAGATTGATTTAAAGAGTGGATGCCATCAAATTAGAATTAGAGAAGGGGATGAATGGAAAACTTCTTTCAAGTCTAATAGTGGACTGTATGGGGTTGATGATGCTTTTTGGGCTCACAAATGCTCCTAGTACATTTATGAGGTTAAGGAATGAAGTTTTAAAAGAGTTTATTGAAAATTTTGTGATAGTATATCTAGATGAAATTATGATCTATAGCTAGACAAAAGAGGAACATTTATGGCATATCAAGATGGTTTTGAGTACCATGTAGAAGGAAACATTTCTGATAAATTTGAAGAAATGTAGTTTTATGAAGAGGGAGTTGATATATTTGGGGTTTGTAGTAGCTGAAGAAGGTTTGAAGATGGACCCAGAAAAGGTTCAAGCAATTGTGAATTGACCAACCCCAAGAAATGCATTTGAGATAATAATTTTCCATGGACTTGCAAGTTTTTATAGAAATTTCATTAGACGTTTTAGTTATATATGTGCACCTATTGTAGAAACTATCAAAGAAATAAAACAACCATTCAAGTGGACTGAAGTAGCTTAGAATTTCCAAACTATTGAAGAAAACGAATTGAAAATCTTGTGTTAACTTTTCCAAGATTTGATAAATTCTTTCAAGTTGAGACTGATGCTAGTGGGACTACAATAGGATCTATCATAGATCAGGAGAAAATACCAATTGCATATCTTAGTGAGAAATTAAATCAAGAAAAACATAAATATTCCTCTTATGACAAGGAATTTTATACAATTGTTCAAGTGCTTAAGAAGTGGAGGCATTACCTCATGCCCAAAGAGTTTGTCTGGTACATTGATAACCATGCATTACAATTCATAAGTAGCCAACCAAAACTAAATAAAAGACATGCTAAGTGGGTTGAATTTATACAAACTTTTACATTTCTAATCAAGCACACTAGTGGGAAGACAAATAAATTTGTTGATGCATTAAGTAGAATTAATTTTCTTTTGCAAGAATTTCAAGTCAACAATTTAGGCTTTGATGGTTTAAAAGAAATGTATCGAGATGATGCAGATTTCAAGGATGACTATGCAACTTGTGAAAATCCCATTGTTGGTAATAGAGGTTAGTGGTTAGAATACATGCTATATGAAGGATTGTTATTCAAGAACAATAAATTGTGCATACCAAAGTATTTAATGAAGGAGAATCTGATTAAAGAAAATCCCAGTGGAGGACTGTTAGGACACTTTGGTCAAGATAAAACTTTTTCCTAGGTAAATGATTTTTATTATTGGCCAAGTATGCAAAATCAAGTGAATAATTTTGTGAAGAAGTTCATAATTTTTCATCATGCTAAAGGGATAAGTCAGAATACATGGTTGTATCAACCACTACCCATTTCAAGCAGGCCATGGGATGCAGTGAGTGTGGATTTTGTGTTGGGATTGACAAGAAAATAGAGAGGTAATGATTCAATCTATGTTATGGTAGATATATTTTCAAAAATGGCTCATTTCATTGCTTGTACCAAGACTAGTGATGTGAAAAATGTTGCAAATTTGTTCTTTACATAGGTTGTAAGGTTGCATGGTTTACCTAAAAGTATAGTTTTGGACAAAGATACTAGGTTCGTGGGACAATTTTGGATAACCTTATCGAATACAATTGGTACTAATCTCAATTTTATCTCAACTTATCATCCACAGACTGATGGAAAAATAGAGGTAGTAAATATAAGTCTAGGAAATATTTTGAGAAGTCTTGTGAATGAGAACCCTAAGCAGTGGGATCAGATTATTGCTCAAGTTGATTTTTCATATAATGACTCACCAAATAGAAGCACATGCATGATTCCATTCCACATTGTATATGGAATGCATCCCAGAGGAGTATATGAGATAAGTAATTTGGGAAAATAGGAGTTAATAAGTGTTGATGGTGAGGATTTTGTAGTGAGTATGAAAGAATTACAGAAAAGGGTCAAACAAAAATTGTAAGACAACAACCACAAGTATAACAAGTGAGCATAAATGAAGAGAATACCAGGGAATTTTGAGGTTGGTTATTTTTTCATGGCATATTTTAGGAAAGAAAGGTTTCATGTAGGGACTTATAACAAATTAATGATTAAAAATATTGGACCTTGTAAAATGTTAAGGAATTTTTCTTCTAATGCATATGAAATAGAACTTCCAAGTGGCGTTGGAATTTCTCCAATCTTTAATGTTGCAGATTTGTATCCCTTCAAGGAGAAGGGGGATGTTTTAACATATGAACCTGTAAGTGATGAAGATCATACTGTGAAATGGAAAGAAGAACTACCCAGAGCAGCGCAAAAGGAAATCGAGGCAATATTGAATAAAAAGATATTAAGGAAAACTAGAGGCAAATAATATTTCCAATACTTGATCAAATGGAAAGGTCAACCAACATAAGATGCTACTCGGATGACAACAACAAATATTTCCAAGTATGGTGCAGATCTTGAAGACCTGATGAATAGTTCTCTTCTTCCCTGAGAGTCTGATGCATGAGCATTTGGTAGTAAATCTTAATATTGAACTCATGGGTCGCAAACATTTACAAAGGCATTTGGTTCCCTAATTTATTTTATTATATTTGTAATAATTATGAAATTTCTCTAGAATACATTTTCGTTGAGTTTGTGTTAAGAACCAAACATCGATATAGCATAT
>JASDQU010424460.1:0-10044 GCA_032191745.1 Picea mariana
CTTTCTCAGCGTAATTCCTTGGTTATGCTCAACGAAATTCGTTTTCATTGCCAACGATTTTCGGGATCTCTTGCCAGCGATTTTTGTGATCTTTTGCCACTCCATACTCGGCCTTTGCTTGTCTTTTCTCTGTGTATTTACTTGCCCTTTAGTTCTCAACATTTTTCTGTCTTAGCACCCAACGAATTGCACTTATCACCCAACGAATTAATGTCTTGACATCCAACAATTTCACCTTTTACACTCAACGTTTTTATTTGTCCTTCTCTCTGCGTCTTTCCCATTCCTTTTTATCTTTGCGTGGCGGGAAACTACCTACTCGACGTTCGATTCCTTGCCCCTACTTATCCTCTTTTATCTCAGCATTGGGTGGCAAGAATACTTTCCCATAGCGTTTGTTTTTAGAGGATGTGACCTATACTTTAAAACTGTTTAGTTAATTGGTTAATGATAAATGCAAATTATTGTAGTAGCTGAGCTTGAATGATTCATTGGTCTCAGTTCAATATCCACAAAGATTTAATTTCACTTTCCATTGATATTTCGCCTATCCTTAAGCTCTCAATTTTAGCTAAATGTTCCTCAATGTGCACTTCTCACCTTAAGGGTTAGGTTAATGAATTATCGTACACTTATAATTTAGAACATTTTAACTGTACACCTTCCCTTTTTAATTATGGTTTTAAATGAAAAATATTTTGGTTGATCTCTAGAGTTTTGGTTAACCATATTCATAGTGCACCACCATATCAAAGTCAATCTTTAAGAGCTTCTCAATGGTGTGGTTGATGTCTTAATTGAATGAAGAAATTTATATAAGTTATATAGTATACCACAACGTCTAATAGATACACTTTGAACTACACTAAGACTAATTACATTCTCTTCCGCAATGAAGAACCGATGGTAATGCGTTTAGTCTACTTGCACCATCGATTCATTGTGACATATGATTGGTTGAATGATTGCTTACTTGCGCCATGGAATAAAACTAATTATTCTCATGCACCCTGAATATAATAAGATTAGATTACTTTTTGGGCCTTAAACTTTAATTGATGACTATATGGCGCCAGTGTTAATGATGTTGATTAAATGATAAATGATTTTATTTCCCTTACACCTTGAACTGTATGTGATTATATTATTTGCACATGAAATGAACTGGGTGATTAAATAGACTCTCTTGCACCATTGAAGTAATGTTGATATGTAAATGATTAAGTAATTAGACTCCTTGCACGCACTGAAATTATAATGTAATATATGATTGTTTAGATATTAGACTTCTCACGTGAAATGAAAATATGATGTAATGAATGATTGTTTAGGTGTTAGACTTCTTGCGCGAAATGAAATTTAATGTGACAAATGATTGCGTTTATGTGATGAGAATCTTGCACCATGAATATCACTGATAATTGCTCTTGCACCTTTGAATTTAATGTTGATCCCTCTTGCGTCATGATTAAGTTGCTACATAATCTTGTGTCATGAAATTATGTCGATATCTGATTGATTTAGTAACTAGTTTTCTCTTGCACCATTAATTAAGTTGACAAGTGATTGTTCTAGGGTTTGTTTACTCTCGTGCGCAGTGAATATTTAAATCTATATGAATGATTGTTAGAATTGATATCACGCGCGCCTTGAATTAAATGTTGATGTATGGTGGATAAAGATAATGATTACCCTTGTGCCATGATTAATTGATGATTAGGATTGATTAATTTAGTTGATGTTGGACTTGATTGTTAGTGGGATGTAGACACCTCCTTATTCCTTAGAACAATTGCAAATCCTGAGACCTTATATGGTAAAAATCAATTGGATCCTGAGCTTGAGCATTGCTTATGTGTCTTGGAGGTCCTAACCTTGTAGGGTAGGTTGGGAGGGTAGTCATTTTAATAGTCATTATCTGGTTGATCATTGTTTATAAATTGTTTCAAGTTGATGGTGATGTGCTAAGCAACAACGCTATTTATGTTTATGTGTCACTATCCTTTTTGTTAATGTGTTGAATGCGTCATTATTGATTTCAATGATGAGTAGTTGATAATGATTTTACTTATGATGCCATTTATTTTGCGTTGCTATGATTTATATTATTGACGATAATTTCCCTATGCTTAAAAAAACAAATTACCTATTATGCTTCGCTTTCATACTCGTAACGGAGGGGTCGTTACAAGGTTACCCATCCAAAGACTCCTTTGGCTCAAGCGTGCTTAACTATCGAGTTTTCCTCATAATCAAGCCAGTTAGCTTGTCTCTTTTTGATTTAAGCATTGAGAGGCACTTGAGCTCGAGGATTATTGGAATGGGCAACCTCCCGAGAAGTCCATCAATCACCACTTATGGGGCTTACACCTGGTAACCATGACTTCCCAGGAGGTCACTTATCCCAAAACTCTTCTTCTCAACCATGCTTAACTATGGAGTTTTCCCCACAATCAAGCGAGTTAGATTGATTCTTTTTTATAGGCATTGAGGGGCACACTTGAGCTAGATGATTCTTGGGATGGGTGACCTCTCGAGAAGTCTTGGTTATCAGGTGCAAGCCTTGAAAGTGATGATTGATGCTAGTTTCAATCCCACTTCTTCACAATTGTGAGCCAATTAGCTTGACTATTTTTTATTTAATAATTGAGGGGCGCTTGAGCTAAAAGAGTCTTGGGATGAGTGACTTGGTGCAAGCCTTGGAAGTGATGATTGATGCTAGTTTCAATCCTACTTCTTCACCACTGTGAGCATCATCTGATGAAATGAGTGATAAGTGGACTACTCAAAATCATGACTTACATTAAGCAGATAATTCCAAAAATCATATATCATATGTTGAACCGAGAAGCCCCCTCAATGCTCAAGTAAGATAACCAACCAACGATTAGTTTTTTTCTAATATGTTTTAATAACAATTTTGTTATTTAATCTTTGTTGTGTTTTATTAGCGATTTGGTTATTTAATCTTTATTGAAATTTATTAGTATATAACAACAATTTTGTTATTTAATCTTTGTTGTGTTTTATTAGCGATTTAGTTATTTAATCTTTATTGAAATTTATTAGTATATGTGTTTAAAGTTGAAATTTATTATTATACTAGTGGAAATCTTACATTAATCTGAACACATAAATATATTCAATGGTCTTAAAAACTCAATCGATACAGTAAGTTTCAATAAATAAAAACATTTTTTTTTTTTCAAATTTCAAATTTTACTTTCCCTTAGTTATTTTGATTGAATTAAAAAGACAAATTCCCGTGATTATCCCACTTCTTTTAAATATGCATCATATGCATCATGGGCTTTCTTGAGGAAGAAAGCATAAACCTTGGATTTATTAATTTAGAAAAATTAAAAAATCTCAATATCTATCCTTACACATTTTTGCAGAACGTGTAATAAACATTGAATTATATTTAAGTTTTTTCATTTCACAATGTTATAAAGACTTTTCCAATGATAAAAAATTTAGCTTAGATTATTTATAAATGCCTAGTCTAAAGAACATTTAAGTGAAGGTAATCTCGCTTATATTAATGGGGACATCCAAATTTAATAGCGTTCTCATAAGTGTGCTAGTTACACGTTTTCTATGATTTTGATGGAATATAAATGCTTTATGAACAAGCTAATTAAAAACAATTATACACTATATGTCATTAGTTTGGAGAGATGTGGAAAATAGGCAGATTTGCTTATATCAATTATTTTTATAATATGAAAAAAATGAATTAAATATATTAACATAAATTACTTTTAAATGGTTTTCTAAATATAATTGCTTTTATTATCTCTTTTAATACTTAATAATTCCATATTAAAAGGTATCTATACTAATTAGATTTCAACTCTAACTAAAATACTAAAGAACAAGAACTTCAAAACTACATAAGTATTGAGATACAAGGCCATACGTTTGAATTGCTTGTTAAAATTAAAATATGTAATCATTATCTCCCTTTAAATTTTAAATCAATTGTCAAACAACGATTTCAATATTTTTTCCATAAACAAATCTTAAACCCTAATTTATGTTGAAATTTTAAATTTTCTAGTTACATAATTACAATTACTTAATCCAATAGCAATTGTAGTAGGATCACTAAAAGATAAACAATCACAAATACAATAGAATACAAAGATTATCCTGGGAAACCCTCATGGGGAAGAAAACCCAGCAACCAAAATCCTCAATAGAGATTTCTTCAACCAGTACAATGATGTGCTATAGCTCTCCAAGAAAGACCAAGAGCAAAACACCAAAAGAACCAGTCTCCAAGACTTGTTCCCAGGACCTTCTTATGCACTCCAAGATGCACAAGAGATGTGTGTGAGTGTGTGTCCAAATGAGAGGAACCTATCCTTTATTTATACACAACAATGTCTCGACCTAACTAACCCATAATAAGTAAAATACTAATAATATAATAATTTCTGTTGAGCGGACTTGTACAATATAATTATAATAACCTTTTAAAGGTTTGACTAAAAAAAATATACAAGAATATCTTCTATAGTTACACCAAAAATATTAACACTCTCTCTTAATTAGGAAGATATTCTTTCCAGACATAGACTCCAAGTCTGATACCACACGAGCTCATATCCATTGACTATTGAACATACAAATCTATACATCCTCGGATATCCATAGTGCAACATGACTTCACCCCATGCAACCAAGGTCTCTGGGTAGCTCTCAATAGCTACAACATGTCCCCAAGACATCCACTCCATGCGATGCATCAATACCTAATCATGTGCACTCATGTCTCAGTGCCAACCCTTTTTCATGCTGGATGAGACCCACCAGACTCAGTGCCAACCCTTTTTCATGCTGGATGAGATTTTTCCATACTCAATTCCAACCCTTTTTCATGCTAGATGAGTTCCACATGTCACTCCATCTGAATAGGGACCACACCAAGATTGTCCTTGAAGTACTCAAAATTCATCCTTAACAACGATTTGGTGAACACATTCGCAATCTGATCCTCAGTAGTCACGAACTGGAGCCTCACTACTCCCCTCTATACCATATCCCTGATACAGTAGTATTTGATATCAATATGCTTCGACCTGTCATGGAACACTGGGTTCTATGACAACTTCATGCAACTCTGGTTGTCACACCAAATGCAGGTCACCTCCAATCCGAGACCAGATAACCCAGACAATAGCTTCCCAAGCCATACTTCTTCTCTGCTTGTTTCACATGCTTCCACATACTCAGCTTTAGCCATACTGAGTGCCACACATGATTTCTTTATGCTTCTCCACAAGACCATACTGGAGCCAAGACTGAAATAGTATCCAGAAGTGCTCTTTCGGTCATGAATACTACCGACCCAATCTGAATTTGAGTATCCATACAATCCAAAATCATGGTCATATCTATACCAGAGACCATGATATAGAGTAACCTTGAGGTACCTCAACACATGTTTTGCTGCAACCAAGTGAACTTGTTTGGGCTGTTCCAATTGCTGACTCAGGGTGTTCACAACAAAACATATATCTAGTCTTGTGTAATTCAAATACATCAACGGGCCCACTATCTACCTGTATAAGGTAGAATCAACAATCTCTGAAGTTGTATCCTGCAACAACTTAATATTTGATACCATCGAGATAACCATGGCCTTAAAGTCCAACATATCGAACCTCTTCAATATTTCCATAGCATACTTTCCTTGATTTAGGAAAATCCCATCTGATCTCTGCCAAACATCTAGTCCCAAGAAGTAGTGCATCATTCCTAAATATTTCATCTCGAATTCTGCAACCAATTTTATCTTACATTTAGTGATGAGATTTTCCGCACCTATTAGAAACAAGTCATCTACATACAACAATAGAATCACCGATTCACCATCCTCAACCTTAAAGTAAAGGTTCAGATCTACACTTCTCTTGATAAAATCCAACCTCATCAGAAAATTGTCAATCCTACCATACCATGCTTTGGGTGCCTGCTTCAATCCATATAAATCCTTCTTTAATCTACACAAATGAGTCTCCCTATCATGTGTCACAAATCCAAGTGGTTTCTCGACATAAACTTCCTCTTTTATTTCACCATTCAATAAGGCTTTCTTTACATCCATGTGGTGCACCTTCCATTTCATCACAGCGGCCAATGAAAGTATAGTCCTGATCGAGGTATATCTTTCTATAGGAAAAAAAGTTTTTTCATAGTCAATTCTTTCCTTCTGAGAGAAACCATGGGACAAATATCTTGCCTTGTATTTTTCAATACTACCATCAACTGCGTGTTTTGTCTTGTAGATCTATTTCAAACTCACCAAAAATTTTTCCTTTGGTCTAGGAACCACATCCCAGACATCATTTTTCATAATGGATTGGTATTACTCTTCCATGGAATCTTTTCGTACTTGATTTTATGTATCCTCTTCATAACTAGAAGGTTCTGCATCCATTATGTCACACACGCATGCCACATAGCTGGAATACGACTTCAACTTCTTACTTTCCATGAAATATTTCTCTGGGGCACCAATTCTTTCTACATCTCTGACAAGATCTTGTGCCCAAGCTGGTCTTCTCTTCCGAGAAGGTATCTCGACTGGTTTCTGAGGTTCTACCATGTCATGATCCTCTGGAATGAATTCCTCTATGTCAACTGCGTCTGAAACTTTAAGAAATTCATTCTCTTCTTCATGTGCCTCTTCTGCAGGGATCTGTTTAGATTAACTGAAAGTTGCATTCTCATCGAAGGTTACATCTCGGTTGATCTCCACTTTCTTGTGACTGAGAATGTATGTATTGTAATCCTTCAATGTGTCATTGTAATAAAAAAATATGCCCTTCCATCAAGAAGGGTCCAACTTTGTACTCTTTTCCTTGGGGATGTGAACAAATACAGGGCAACAAAATATTCTGAAATGGTTGACTTATGAGTTCTCTCCTGAAAACATTTCCTCGAGTGTCTTTTTTTCAAGCTCCTTTTGGGGACTTTCATTCTACATGTACAATTCCATTTTCGCTGCTTCTTCTCACATATGCATAGGAAGATATTGATCATGGATCATGGCCTTTACTGCTTCCATGATTGTCCGATTCTTCCTTTCAACTATTCCATTCTGCTGAGGGTTATAGGGAGTTGAAATATCCCTCTTAATCCAAAATTCCTTGCAATACTCCTTGAATTATTCTGAGGTGAATTCACCTCCATTGTCTGACCGCAAGGTCTTTATCTTCTGCTCTGTCAAGTTTTCTACCAGAGCCTTGAACTCTTTAAATTTTCCAAAAACTTCATTCTTTTCTTTTAACAAATAAATACAAGTTTTACATGAGTAATCATCAATGCAAGAAACATAAAATACATACCCACTTAGTGAAGTTGCTGACATTAGTCCACATACGTTTGAATGCACGATGTCCAAAAATCCTTTGGCTCTGCTATCGCTATTGGGAAAGGAACGCTTCACGTTCTTTCCTTGTGAACATCCTTTGCACAAACCATCTGGTTCTGTTTGGATTTTTGGAATACCTATCACCATTTTTCTCACAACCAGAAGAACCTTGTAGTGTAGGTGAGAAAATATCCTATGCTGTAGTTCATTGGGATTCACAATATCATGAACCATTGCAGAGTTTGAATGACTTTTTAATTTGTAGAGTCCTCCTCCTTCAACTCCAATCACTACTGCATCATCAAGGGTCTTCTCTCTAGGCCACATAAGAACTTGACCATCAATAAATGATACTCTAAATCCTTTCTTATCTAATGATGGAATTGAGAGAAGATTCTTTTTTAAACTTGGAACATAGAGAACTTCCTTCATCTTCATTGGATTTCTTGAGTTTAACTTGTAGGAAGCTTCTCCAACACCTTTGATTGGATAATGATAGTCATCACTCAATTTCACCTTGTGAGGTGAATCTTTATGAATAAGTTTAGATAAGGAGCCTTCATAGCTTGTTATGTGTTTGGAAGCACCACTGTCTATCAACCAAGTGTCACTTCCATGAGTAACAATACATGTGAGGGATGAGATAATAACATAATCCTAATCACTTGATTCATCTTTCTTTGCAATCTTCTTGGGAGGCTCATCATATTCAACTGTGTGATCTTGCTGCCTCTTACTTCCTTTCTTATTCTTAATTTCCATATTGAGGGGGAAATTCCTAACAAAGTGTCCCAATTCATAACAACAGTAACATATGATATTTGAGTTGTCTCTTTGACCCATATTAAACTTCTTAGGTAAATAATGCTCCTTCTTGTTCTTTCCTTTCTTGGTGTGGGCAACTAGGGCTTGATCTTCATATACCATCTTTTCTTCTCTTACAACTGTCCTAGCTTCTTCTTGGTTACAATATTCCCAAAGCCTATTGAACTTGAGAAGCTTATTTATTGAACAAATTCCTTGGATTAATGTATCCCATGACCTTGGGAGGCTATTCAAGGTAGTAATCACCATCTCTTATCCTTCTACCGAGTCACCAATGGCTTTTATCTGCTCCTTGATTTGATTCACTCTTGAGAAGTAGGAGTGAATGGTTTCCGAGTTCTGCATTTTGACATTCTTCAAATGAGATCTCAGATTCATTCTTCGATTTATGTTGCTTCCCTCAGACAAACGAGTTAAGGTGTCCATCATTTTCTTTGGAGAAGATAACCATGATATATAATGGATTAGGTGGTCCTTAATGGAGTCTACAATAATCCTTTTTTCTCTCACCATGCCCTTATATTTTCCCTTAGATTCATCTCCTTTAGGTTCTTGAACCTCTTCTATAATGAAATTATTCAGTTCATGTTCTTCAAGAAGGAGGGTTACTCTGTACTTTCAGGCCCTAAAGTTATCAGCTCCATCTAGCTTCTCATCGATCTTTGTTACGATAGTCATCCTGCCTTATGATGGTATTGGTTTGTCTGACAACTGTATCTAAACTAAAAACAAATCCCTTTTATTATTCTAGATTTGCAATTGGCTTCTATTCAGGCGTGCTCTGATACCAAGTTGAGATTTTAAATTTTCTAGTTACACAATTACAATTACTTAATACAATAGAAACTGTAATAGGATCACTAAAATATAGACAATCACAGATACAATAGAACACAAAGATTGTTTTGGGAAAACCTCATGGGGGAGAAAACCCAACAACCAAAATCCTCAATATAGATTCCTGCAACCAGTACAATGATGCGCTATATCTCTCCAAGAAAGACCAAGAACAAAACACCAAAAGAAACAGTCTCCAAGACTTGTGCCATGGACCTTATTATGCACTCCAAGATGTAAACGAGAAGTGTGTGTCCAAATGAGAGGAACCTATCCTCTATTTATACACAACATTGTCTCTTGAAGAGACATGACTCTTGACTTAATTAACCCATAATAAGTAAAATACCAATAATATAATAATTTCTGTTGAACTGACTTGTACAATATAATTATAATAACCTTTTAAAGGTTTGACTAATGAAATATACAAGAATATCTTCCATAGTTACAACAAAAATTTATTGAGTCTGTCGACCTGAAATTGTTCAGTTAAAGACTCTAACCTCCTCTTTAATTCTACTCATCCATTTAAAAGAGGGAAATCGAAATTCAAAGCAATGAATTATTCCTAGTTTAGAATATGGTCTTAGGAACTTTATAAAAATATTGCGTGAGTGTTATTATTTCCCTTAATCGCTGTATTATGCACTTTACAGAGAGTTTATGGCTTCATAATTCCTGGTTTTGTCGAACTGGTGGTGGTCAATGTTAGCATATTTCTAGGATCTAGAAACTTTCAAGTTTTGAACATGGTATATATTGCAGCGAATTTTAATTGCATTCATACCTGAATCCATTTGATATTCGAACCTTCTTTTCTTCTTGCTACGAGTCCTCTTACACAGAACTGGAAATTGAGTTTGCTCAGAACCCTCTTCAACATAACATAACAGAAAACACGTTTCTCTCTCTTACCCTGCTGCCATACGCCTTCAGATCAATGTGATGGGTATTCTTGAAGGTTCTTTTATAGGTAGAGAGAGGACCGGTTTCCC
>JASDQU010424461.1:0-10044 GCA_032191745.1 Picea mariana
ACCTGAGCATGGACCTGGAGGGCCCATCTTTCTTCTCTTTCATCAAACTTTTCCTGTCAACAGCAACAACATCCATCACCTTCGGCTTAGACTTGTATCGGGGAAGACTCTTGCTCCATGAGGTAATTGGTCTAGGTATCATGGTATGTGTCATATTTGATCATTATAACCTTTAGATATATGCATCAAATTCCTTTTATTTCTGACAACTGCTTGGATCTTACATTAACCCACTTGACCATGGTTGGGGGGATTGACAGGGTACCCTAGCAAGCTTGTACCCATAGGTTTTAGTTTGCCACCAAGGGGAATTTTGAAGGGCCATCGTCTGCTCCCATCATATCATCACTCTTACATCTTATCTCCCACTCATCTGCCCCATTCCCCTAGTCCGGACATTAGGATGATCTTATTGCAGGGTTACACCTTATCTCGTGGGATGAAGGAGCTAAAGGCCCAGAAGGTAAAAGAAGCTAGTAAAAGATAAAAGCCATAAAAAATGAAACCTAGAAATGCCTCACCCAGGGATCCCCGAGAAGGCAATAAGAAGCCTCTCAGCAAGAAAGAAGAGGGACCCAAAGAAAATTAACAAAACAAGACCTAGCCAAGAGGATGGGGGGTCTCATCATGAGCCAACCCATTATGTTCATGGGTACCTAGCAGTATGGCATTGCCATTATCTAGTTACCACGCCAGGGAAGTGACCTTTGGTTGCATGGCCAAGGGAAAGGGGGTCTCATCACGAGCCAGCCTTATCATCTCTGTGAAAGTGCTTATGGGTAACACTGTCAGCTTTGGTCACCACGCCAAGGCAGTGTCCTATAGTTAGACCTTGAAACAAATAAGAAAAAGCAATAAAGAAAAGAAAGAATAAATGCAATAAAGGGCTTGGAAAGAATTGCATCCATGACAAGTACAGCTCACCTTCTACAAAGGCACCCACAGGTAATATCATACACCCCTGTCTTTCACTCTACCCGTATGTCTGGACATCCCTTGACCACATCACTTCATGTTACATGGCTTGGATGATATCCTCTGGAAACTTTCCTTCTCTTATGGATGTTGGCCCAATAGGGTATTTTGTCTTTTTCTTTGGCTTTGTATAGTAGGTCATTGTAATATCTTTGAGCTCTTGAATGATATACCAAGGGTTTTATGCATGTATTTGATAAAATTAATGATGAAATATGATTGACATTGCTATGATCCCTGTGACTAATGAGCCCATGGAGGGCAAAGTTTTTGATGTGCAGGACCATGCCCGACGGACAAGTACTAGTTGGACCGGTACACATGGGGAGATGATTAGTTCGGACCTCCATGGGACTGAAGAGTCCATCAGATGGTTGTTGGGACCCCATCAGGGGCAGAGACAGGACAGTGATTGGATAAGCCTTTGCACATGAGAAGAAGAAGGATGTTCCACCCAGGACACTTTGGCTGAGCCCAGCCTAGGGGGGTTGACCCACTTCAGATGGAATGTTTTCCTTTTGATGACCAGGACGTCACCCAAGATGTCTTGATGTCTCCTTGAGCGTGTAGCAGTTTGACAGGACGGTTGGCACGTGTGGCAGCTTGGAGGAGCCCAGAAAGGGCTAACGCCTGACTTATGGATGCTGGACTAGCCCCAAAAGGGCCTAACGTCTCCCTCAGAAGGGCTTGACGTCTCACTTTTTTCTCATTCATGTCTTTTACTTAGAAGTTAATGTAAAAACAGTATGATTTTTGGTTTTTAGCCTTGTCGGCTATTTTTAATGACCTAATTTTAACTTAAAGAAAATGATACACTATATATTGAGGATGTTTTTCCCTCATCTGAACAATAAAAAGAAAAAACAACTCACACTTCTGAGGTCTGATTTTTGCGCCCTACTTGGGTATTTGATCTTTTAAAGTGAGGCGCACTTGTTGATGGAAGGCTTTTCTTGGCATATTTTGCATTTCTCTTGAGGAAGGTTTACAACTAGGGTTTGCACATGCTTTTCTTCATGATATGTAAGTGTTTTTCCTACAAAACTTCTTGATTGAATGGCTGTAGGTTAGTATTCTTGCATTTGCTTATAAATTCGTTGATTTTAAAACCCTAGGTGACAAGCACACAAGTAGGTCCTTGTCTCATGTCCCTTTAGAAATATTCAGCCATTGAAGGAGGAAGAAAGAGCCTAGCCTTTGCTACACTCTTCTCACTCCTTCCCTTAAGCTAGCTTTGATTTTAAAGGTTAAAAGGAGGGTGACGCCCTAGGTCTAGGTTATCTACACCTAGGGCTGTCCATCTTCTAGGGTTTTAGTGATAGAGCCTTGCCATTGCAACACTCTCACTCATTTGACTTTTCAAAGCATTGCCAACTCACTCCACTCATTACCAAAACCCTAATTCATCTCCTAAACCCTAAAAGTGTGCCCCCCTTGAGATGCTCAATAACTCTTGATTGATGGACACTTGAAGAGCATCCAAGAGGGGTAACTCTTGGCTCCCAAGTATAAATAAGAGTCTCCCCTCTCTCATTTGACACATCTACTCTTGGTATTGTTACTATGCCAAAATCTCTCTTCTCCCACTCTTTGCTCTTGCTCTTTCTGGCTCTTGTTCTTCTCTCAAGCTTGTGGCAAGTATTTGCTCAAGATTGCTATTGAATAAAGGAAATATTTGCAGGACATATGGTGTTGGGGGTCTTTGTTAGAATATAGAATATGGTGTGCTCGTTTTTCCATTGACGATACCTTCGTCACCCAACCATAGGCCGAAACCTCCCTCCGAGCACCTTAACATTGACTGAGAATTCCTCCGAAAGCAAACCCTAGGCTAGATAGCCAAACAAAGAGTAGCACATCAATCCTCAAGGATAGCACATCACAAAAATTTGATCAGATAGTCCAAACCCTAGCCAAGAGATATTCAAGCCAATACTGAGAACTAGCTGTTGCTGCAGCTGCACCTGCAACCCTCCTCCAAACCTGCGCACCAGACTGCAACTGCAGTGCGCACCAACTGGGAAACTACAATTCTGAGATGCTGCAAATGAGAACTGGCACCCTGTATTTATAGTAATCCTGCCAGTTTTGCTGGGGCCGACTTCTCCTTCTGGGTATGTGTCTGCCGCCAGTATAGAATATCAACAATAATCATCTGGGCCAATCTTTCACTCACGTCTGTGAGATCTGAAAGAATGTCTGCCCTCAATATAGAATATCAACAATGGTACGTAGATACGATTTTAAACCTCAATAATCCATCGCTATCAAACGAAAATCCTTCAAATCGTGGTACCATCATTGTGTTTTGTCCGATAAAACCCTCGACCTCTTTGTACCAGTCATCATTACGCTGTAAAGTTAGAATCTTTTCACGCAGATTCGTCTAAAGAGGCAACACCGAAAAGATGCGTGGTCTCCGACTCAATGCATCCGCCACTCGGTTCACTGTTCCTTTTATGTAAGTAATCTCAAAGTCGTACTCGCTTTGTGTAAAGATGTGTTGTAGTCCACAGTGGTCAGTCTTTAGTTCGAATTTTCGTCAAACAAGGTAGTGTCTCCAAACCTTCAAGGCATAAACGATGGCTAAAAACTCCAAATCGTGCATCGCATAGTTCTCCTCATGCCTTCTCAGTTTTCTCGAGATGTAAGCAATCACTCGTCCATTTTGCATCAAGACTCCACCTAAGCCTTCCTTGGATGCGTCAGTGCATACCAAGAAGTCCGTGTCCATGTCCGGGACCTTTAGTATCGGTGTTGTTGTCAACAACTCCTTGAGACTCCGAAATGCTTCCGCGCATTTCTCGGTCCAAACAAACTTCTTGTTTTTCTTCTGCAATTCCGTGATCGGATTTGCTATCTTCGAAAACCCCTCGACGAACCATCGATAGTATCTTGCTAAACCCATGAAGCTACGCACTTCCGGGACATTTGTCGGTGCAGACCATTCCATAATGGCCTCGACCTTCGTTGGATCCACAGCGATACCTTCACCGGAGATGACGTGCCCTAAGTAGTGGATCTTCAATTGATAAAATGAGCATTTGGATAACTTTCCATACAATTTGTGCTCTCGCAGACATTGTAGTACCAAGTGCAAGTGCTCGTCATGCTCCTCTGTCGTCCGAGAGTAAATCAAAATATCATCAATGAATACTTGGACGAACTTGTCCAAGTACTCGTGGAACACCCCATTCATCAAACTCATAAATACCCCTGGGGCGTTTGTCAGTCCAACCAGTAAAATAGTAAACTCGTAATGTCCAAACCTCGTCTTAAAGGCGGTCTTAGGGACGTCATCCTCCTTGATCCGTAACTGGTGATACCCTGATCACAAATCGATCTTGGAGAACACCATCGCGCCCTTCATTTGATCGAACAGATCATCAATCCTTGGCAATGGATATTGATTCTTGATCGTGGCCTTGTTCAATTGACGGTAGTCAATGCAGAGCCTCCACGACCCATCCTTCTTTCGAATGAAAATAATAGGTGCACCCCACCGTGACACACTTGGACGTATCAGTCCCAGGTCCAACAATCCTTTTAGTTGCATTCTTAACTCTTGTAATTCCGGGGTCGACATCCGATAAGGCGTTCTCGCTATCGGTTTAGTTCTCGGTTTTAGGTCTATAGTTAACTCCAATTCCTTGGCGGCATCCCAGG
Organism: Picea mariana; assembly: GCA_032191745.1. Taxonomy (NCBI): domain Eukaryota; kingdom Viridiplantae; phylum Streptophyta; class Pinopsida; order Pinales; family Pinaceae; genus Picea; species Picea mariana. The sequence goes on from JASDQU010424461.1 coordinate 4,642, forward strand.
TAACTCCTCCGGAAATACGTCTGCAAACTTTCTCACCACCGGAAGGTGTTCTAAACCTTTTGTTAATCCCTTCTCGTTTAACGCAAGGATCACATAAAGATTTCACCCCTTGCGCATGCTCTTCCGTAGCTATAAAGAAGAGATGAACCTTAGGGAAACTCCCTGGTTTTGTCCTACAATCACACGTCTCTGTCCCTCTTCATCAACCAAGCTCAATCATTTCATCTTATAGTTGAGTATCGCCTCATGTGATTCCAACCAGTCCATACCAATTACGACATCATAAGATCCTAAGATTGTGACGTACAAGTTGGCCCTTGTGACAAACTCTCCCAGGTTAAGGATACAGCCCGTAACCTTTCCTCCAACCTTCTGTTTGGCTCCCGAATCCATCTCTATGAAGCTAAACTCATCCTGTTCGACTGCCTTTACCTTAATCCTTTTTAGCGTTGCACCAGAATGAAACTCTCGGTAGCACCGGGATCTATCAAAATACGAAGGGTTTGGTCAGCGACGGTACCTGTCATTTCAAGCACAATTGACTGATGCTATGCCTGGCGGTTATTCACCACTGCATGAATCCAATGGGCCTTGCCCATATATCCCACGGTAGTAGGTCCGACTGATCCGGACGCTCTAGTCCTCTCCACTGTGCAGTCGCACTGGTAGTGTGGCTCTCCACACGTCCAACACCCCTTCTTCGGCCCAGTAGTCCTGGTACCTGAAGTAGAAGATGATGACCCACCGGCCTGGAATCCTAATCTGTTTTACTAAACAAGCCTAAATTGCTGCTGCTGCGGTCGACACTATTGATTATGCTGTGGTTCCGATAAGGTGTTCGTTGCTGAGGCATCGGTCGTCGAGGTGTAGTGAAAGTGGATCCCCTCTGGAAGCCATGATATCCTGGCGTAAATCTGGCTCTTGTTTGATGCTGCTACGCACTAGATGACACCTGGCCTGCTGGTCTCGCTGGAGTCCCGATCTAACCCCTGCTGCTAAGCTCCTCCTCTGCTATGAGGGCCTTCTGGATGGCATCATGCAAGGTTTGAGGCATCAAAGTCCTGACCTTTGCACGTATGCTGCCATTAAGGCTGAACATGAACCTGTTGACCTTAAGTTTCTCAGTGTTAAGATGCGGAGCATGCCAGAGCAGCTCCATAAAACGGGCGCCGTGCGACTGCCTTGTCGCAATGCGTTGAACTCGTTGAGTTGATGCTCAACGAATTCCTCAGAAAGGTATCGCTCTCGGAACCATTCCTCGAATAGTTCCCATGACACGTCTTTGACGGCCATGTTCAGTGGCGGTAGGAGCGTCTTCTACCATAGAAGGGTGCTTCCTTTCAGTTGGAAGACCGCCATGCGGACCTTCATGTTGGAGGTATAATCGTGAAGTGCAAAGCACTTCACCATGTTCTCCAACCATGCCTCGGCGGCTACGCCGTCCGGGGCACCAAAGAACTCGGAAAATTTGACCTTCTCGAGTTCACGGTGAATGCTACCAGTACCGACCAGAGCGCGTGGTGGAACCTCAGCGGGTGCCAGCGCCCTGCCCTCATCTCTGTCCAAACGACTGATCAGTGCCTTAGACATGCGCTGAAAAGATCTCATCATTCTGATCACATCACCAACTACTATACACTCCTCTCCGACAACCTGCTCATCTCCCTGGGGGTTAGATCCCTCAGGCGTGGATGCTACTGGAGGCGTCGCGCCTCCTCCCCTAGCACCCCATCGTCTGCCTCTGCAGCGTCCTCTAACCATGATTACCTGCACGAATACAAGTCAACTCAATTAGTAACATTATAATCAAATCATATCAACGAAAGCCTTAGCGATGCCAAGTCGCGGGTCGAACCCGCTCTGATATCACATGTAACATCCCCATCTGGTACGACTCCTACGATGTACAACCAGTAAAAGCATCCTTAATTTTTTTATTTTTTTTGTGTGTGTAGGAAGGTAATGATGACATTATACTCGACAACGCAAGACGACGACGAACACAATGCAAGAAACTCATGCAACAACAACATGACGACCTAACATAAAAGCACATCAATCACCTGGAAGCAATGTACAAAATTCAACCAACAAGAATAAGAATGACTACTCGCCCGTCTTACCCTGCAATGGTTAGGACCTCCAGGACACATAAGCAACGCTCAAGCCCAGGTTCCCATTGATTTTGACGATTTAAGGTCTCAAGGCTGGTGATTGTTCTGAGGAACAAGGAGGTGTCTACATCCCGCCCGACACAAGTAGACCAAGCCACTAAGCTAAGGACAATTATTAATTATAATGAACAACAACACCGTCAACGGGAAGCACAAGCTAAAAATGACTTCGTCAACAACCCAACCATTAATCAAGGCTAAATGGTCAATATCTATAATTTAAATTGGCATTAATTACAGATCAATTAACCAGTCTAAAATTAATCAATAGCTATCAATCTAGGTAACATAACTTACCCTCGAAAAACAACATGTCTGAATCACAGTCAGTCAATACATGCTAGTCTAAATAATATTAATTACGATCTAAAAAGGCAAGTCTAAAGATTATCACTAAACACCATCTAGTTTAGCAATATAACCCACCGATGAAGTTAATAAGTTAAGGCACAAGCTGCAATAAAACCATTAATTCCCCTTTTTCTTTTAATCCAACAGATTTTTTTTGAAACAATTAATTTCTTACTCCCTTCATGTTACAAGATTTAACGAAGATCATAATTATTATTCATGTGGTTTTTATTTTTATTATTATTATTATTATTATTATTATTATTATTTATAGAGAGATAAAATTTTACCACTAGCATAGTTTAGACTTAAACCTTAAATTTTCGTATTGGGCGACATTTAATTAGAGAATTTGTTTTAAGAATACTTAACACGTTATTCGTCCTAAGGCCATCTAGGTTCATTCCTCTATCATCAACAACGCGACGTGCCCTTCATGACGCACTAGGTGCTCCAAGGGTGCCACTCGCCTTACTCTGTTTTCCTTGCGCGACGTGCCCTTCAGGATGCACTACGTGCTCCAAGGGTGCCACTCGCCTTAATCTGTTTCCCTTGCGCGACGTGCCCTTCAGGACGCACTACGTGCTCCAAGGGTTCCACTCGCCTCTTGACTGACTTGGTAGACATCAATAACCCCTGGAGTCAATACTCCGCCAAGTGAACTTGTCGGAGACTAAGGGCCTCTAAGGAATAAGGCCCCCGCCTTATCGCGCGCCCCTTAGAATCATCATGAGCGACTGTTGCAGTTTTCCCTCACGGCATCGTGGGTCCTCTCGAACTAGGTAAACGTTATCCTACAGTTCAAGCCATGGAGGGAGTGCTAGTAGGCTATGGCAGGGCTGTTGTCCACACCTCTCCCTCAACATCTCTGGTAGTCATGCGTGACCCCTTTACTCCACATGTGAGTCTGGTCGGCAAGCTATCGGCAGCCTGCATCATCAACAAATCATGTGAGAACATATCCATATCATATCATCTAATCAGATGCACTAATATCACAGTAAAACAATCAAACCCCAATGGTACACTCCCTGACTCGATCCGGAATCCAAGGGGTTCCATTGATGCCTCTGCATCCTTGAGGTCCAAAATCCTGCACACTCAGTAAACCGAGTCAATAGCACATGTCTATGTCAATGCAGTAAAACAACATGTCATCAACCCATAACGCCTCATAATCAAAATTAAAAGTTTTAATAGCATAATAATCTGGATCACTTGCGAGCAAGTGTCCTCAAATAATAAGTTCGCTCAGTGCGCCAGAGCGGGATGTTACATACAGCCCCTCTTGGTCTAAACTTCGTCCCGAAGTTTCACAGTATATATTTTGAAGTAAAGTGTATCACAGTATCATATGTCTATCTATCAAACAAAAATGGAAAGTGCTGGCGCATATCATATGCATCCTCCCAGGTCACCAAGTGTGGACTATAATTGTCCCACTGGACCTTGACCTGATCTACCGTTCGACGTCGTAGTTGTCGAACGCGATGATCCAAGATGCGGACCAACTCAGCCATGAGCGCCCCCTCGTTTGATACCTGCAAGGAACTCATGTCAATAACATGTGTAGGATCACTAATATAATGTCTCAAAACAGATACATGAAAAACATCGTGCATATGCCTCAAAGAATCCGGCAAGGCTAGTCGATAGGCCATAGGCCCCTTTCTCTCCACAATCTCGAAAGGTCCCACGAACCTAGGAGAGAGTTTATCTCCCTTCCCAAACTTGATCAAACTCTTATGCGGTTTAACCTGCAAGAAGACTCGATCGCCGACCTCGTAACTATGGTCGACACGGCACGCATCGGCATAACTCTTCTGTCGATCCTGCGCTTCTTTAATCCTTTGTCTTATTGTTTGCATTTGCTCTTCCATTTCTTGGATCGCTTCTGGGCCCACCAGGACCCTATCCTCAAGTCGATCCCAACTCAAACGCGTCCGACACGGTCGCCCGTAAAGAAACTCGAAAGGCGCCATCTTAATGGTGCTTTGGTAACTGTTGTTGTAAACGAACTCCACTAGTGGCAAGAATTCCTCCCAACGCTTTTGTTGGTCCATCACGTACATGCGCAACATGTCCTCCAAGGTTTGGTTCATTCGTTCGGTCTGCCCGTCAGTCTCCGGGTGATACGCAGTACTAAAGTTAAGTTGGGTTCCCAAGGCCTCTTGGAAACTCATCCAAAATCGTTCAGTAAACACCGATCCTTGATCGGATATAATCCTTTTAGGCACGCCATGCAGCCTCACAATCTCACTGATGAAACTCTAGCTATGTCAGGTGCTTGATACATCGTACGTGTTATCGCACAATTTGTAGCTAGATCAAGAAAGGCTAAAGGATAGAGGCCAAACTGGCATAACAGGAACCTTCCCCACCCAATGTCACCTCAATGAGGAGGTTTTTTCTGTTTAGAGAGGTTAGCCCAAAGGAGACGTCCTTGGCAACCCGGGGTTTTGAAGAGGCTGAAGTATAAGAATCAAGGCAAGGTTTCCCCTTCACAGGTTACCACCCGAGGTCAGATAATCCGGCTAATCAGCCAATAAATGAAGTGTATGCCCAACTGAAAACACCTTCCCGGAGCAAAACAATGTATATATATGCAGGCTATACTCAAAGGGTTAGTACTTCATGTGATTATCCGATAATTTATATGTAAGAAATGAAACAATAGATATGAGATGAATGTTCTGTCAATATAGCAATGTAAAATATCAATTCACCAATAACTATTGAGATGATGCAACAAACAACATATCCAATCAACCATTTACTCAATAAATGCCTTTAACCATCATCTAATTGCCTATTTTCAACATTTGCTGCGTCAAGATGAGATAACCAACTGTGACGTCAACCTTAATGTAATGTCCCC
>JASDQU010424463.1:0-10043 GCA_032191745.1 Picea mariana
TAGTTGATGATGTTGGTACATATTGATGAGTCATTGTTGATGATTAGTTGACACATTATTGGTATATACTTGGTACATGGTTGGATGCACTTGTTTATGGTACAGGTTGATTACAGGTTGTTTGGCACAGGTTGGTGCATGGTTGATGCACTTGTTTATGTTGACAGATTGATATATGTTGAGGATTGTTGTCTCATCTCAGTTGGTGCTGAGAATTTAAGCTGAGTCTTACATATAGATTTTTTTCTCTTGTAGAGTTTTACTCTATTCAGTTGTTGCTGAAAAACCCCTAGATTGAAGTCCATAATAAAAAGAAAAATTGTACATACATCTTGTGTTCTTTGTGTTCCTTGTGGAGATGATTTGTTGATGATATGTTGCTGATATGTATTCACATCTAACTGATTATAAATGAAACAATGAGTAATGAGAAAATCTTGAATGTTAACTAAGGAGTTTTTGTGTAAGAGGGAAGTTATGGGAAAAAGATCCCCACACTCATTCACCCCTCGCTAAGTGTGGTAGGTGTGTCCAACAATTTCTAGAAATGTAATATTGGTAGGCTCTTATGATGATTTATTTGGCGATTAGAGAATTGAAGGTGGATAGGAATGAGGTAAAGAAAAACAAAGAAAAGGTACACTTTGTATTTAAAATAGTTTATTATCCTTTTAGAGAAGGTAATTTTTACAAAGAATTATCTTTTCTAGATAGAATCTAATGTTAAGGTTGAGTCCAATCATAATGAATATATTAAAAAAAATGGGCTCGTAAAGAAAGCAATTTTGGGTTCAATGGTGAATGACATATTGAGCCAAAACTAAAATCTGAAGCTTCTATCCTATAGGCATTGATACCAATTCATACCATGATTTTGTTTTCTCAAAACCCAAAAAGAAAATATATCTATAACCAAATATACCATCAACGCATGCATCTACTATAACCATGTCAAATTTCAGTGCATACAAGCACAAACTAAAAAAATTTCAATGTTGGCCCCATTCAAATGTCACTCTATGCGGAGTCAAATTAAAGAATAATGTGCAATAATTACAAAAATAATGATTGTTGATGGAAAAAATAGTCAATGTGGACAATGACTGATCTCCCTAGATTCGAAAACCTGACTTGAACAAAATAGGACAGAACATGTAACTTTTCCTAGATTTATTGAATAAAAATACTAGCTAGCAAGAGCTCAATGTGGACAATGACTGATCTCCCTAGATTCGAAAACCTGACTTGAACAAAATAGGACAGAACATGTAACTTTTCCTAGATTTATTGAATAAAAATACTAGCTAGCAAGAGCTCACACCTTTTAATTGATGATTGTCCTCGCTAGTTGTAGTTTCCAGCTCCGTCTTAAGACTTGTGAGAGATAAACTATAAGAAAACACAAGCCAACAAGAGTGAAAGAAACAAAAGTATAATTTGATCAAACCTTTGCAAATGATCAAGGAGAAATGTAACCAAAATAACCTAAAATGATAGCATTTGTGAGAAATAGCATATATTGTTGTTTTAGTAAAAATGGAAGAGATTACAGCAAGAGCCTTGATTTTGTGAAGTCCCTCACAATGATTCCTTGCTCCAACACACACCCTTTTCTTCTATTTCTGACACCATAGGTTTGATAGAAACTCATCCAGGTGAAAAGTCACCTTAACAAAGTAGAAGTTAAAGCCATGATTGACCACTATTCATGATTGATTGATTATCTTTCTTCATGAAATATGCTTCCTTTTATAGATTTGAAAAGGAATGTATGAGAAGGTTAGGATGAGAGTTTAGGATCTCACCAAATCATGAATATGGGTGAGATCCAAAACGATCGGAGGACACCTCATCCTCGAATCTTCTATTCTAGAAACTTCTCAAATTTCTTATTTTTTTCTTCATACGAAAAGTGTCACACCCTATGAACTAGCAACATGCGACATTGTCGCGGGTTACTATGGTGAAACATGTGACACTTTAAGGTTGTTTCATGTTGTAGTGTGCAACATGTGACACTTTCATAAATTAGGGTTTTTAAAGGAATTTTCCATAGTTTCAACTCTGTAGGAAAGGTTTGTCTTCCATCTTCTTCAGGGATTAAGGCAATAATCCTTCAAATGAAAAAGGGTAGGTGCACATCATCAATGGTCATAGTTGTGAGGAAAATAATGTGTAACAAAATTCCCCCCAAAGTATGAAGTTAGAAAAGGAGTGATAGCTAAAATACCTTGTTGTGTGGGTGTTGAAAATAAGGAATACATCGGTTAGAAACCTATCAACAACAAACACAAAGTTACAATACAATCATATATCATCACTGAGTTAGGTATTCCCATACTCATAATACAAGTAACTCAAAGAACAAGTGCCAACATGCAAAGGTCCATGTCAAGTAAGATAGGTCATGGCCACCAAAATACACCATGGATCCATGTCATTGTGATTCAAATTTGAACATAGCCACCAAAAATACATTGTGGATCTATGTCATAAAGACTCAAATTTGAACATAGCCACGAGACATACATTGTGGATCTATGAAAAAATACATACTCAAAATACTCCATCGCAACTTAGATATAAAAGACATGATCCAGGGTATTCATATCTACTTTTCCATAGTATGAATCTATACATGTGAATAAATATGTTGAAGTCGAACATGGTAGAAACCATTTAATTACCTGTCAATGATGAAAACCGTTAACAAATGCGAAATAACCACCAATAATGACAATGTCCCTTAAGGTACATAAGTACATTCTATTGAGTGTGAATATATTAGTTGAATTCGAGCACCATAGAATCATTCAATCAAAGTTCAATTATGAAAACATGTCGTCGAAGGAAAGGAAACTTTCCATTGAGGAATGCAAGTCCCAAGGTATTGTAAAGTTTCTAAACCAACTTCCTAGATAATGTGTTGAAGTTGATAGGAAATGATTCATCACAAGAGGGCATTGATGTATCCCCCATCAACAACAAAAAAAATGTACAAAAAATTGAATTATATCAGAGCACAAAGTGATTTAGTACTGACTCGGGGATGGTCAACACTATAAAAGGATTAAGAACTGCAAAAAAAGGTCGATGCAATAGAAGGATTTTTTTTGTTTGGACTTTTCTTGAACATATTGATGACACAAAAATTGTCTTGGCAGCACTGACTCAAAAGGAGGATCACAGAACAAAGTATACATTTGTGGAGGAGTGTGATCAACAAGAGACAAGTGGATTTCCCAACCTTGATACAAGGAGTGAAAGGGTGTCATGTTCCAGAGTGACTCGCTGCTAAAATTAATAGAGATTTTATACATATTCCGTTCCCAATTCCCCCCCACCATTTCTTGTGAGTACCTCTTTATTTTTACATAATATTGAGGAGGATAACATATGGTTGTAGTATAATCTCATCCATCGAACGAGTCCTTCAGAGTGTTTTTAATGAACCCTAGGAAGGAGTGGTTCGGTCCCATATGGGTCTTTCAATGTAAATTTTATGAGTCTAGAGAAAGTAAACTCGGTGGTTTTTCACGTTTAGAGAGTTTGAAAAACACTTAAAGACAAATCCAATTAAATTTATCATAAATTTAGTCTCCCAAACCCAAAAAAGTATAAAATAATACCTAAGAGAAATCTTCTAGCCATGATTGACTAGAGTATTCATTTTTCGTAGATATTTTGACAAGACTGAAAAAGGGTTAAACTATCGCTCGACAAATTCCCTTTCAAATCCTTTAAGGAGTGTGAAAGGAGAGAAGCTCACTTGAAAATATTTTCATATTAAGACAGTTTGAAAATATCTTAAAGGAAACTCCAAAGAGTTTCTTTTTCGTATAGTTTTTACGAGTACGAAAAAGTGATAAAAGTATACGCAGTAACCTATTCTCATGTATTAACGAGCATGAGAAAGAAAAAATACTAAGATTGGTAACCTATTCTCATGTATTTATGAGCATGAGAAAGAACAAATACTAATATTGGTAATCTATTCTCATTTATTTACAATCACGAGAAATAACAAAGACTAATCTCGGGATTGGTTTCATTTTTACACGAGATTGAAACAAAGTAAAACTATGCTTGGATAGGTTTCATTTTTTTCACGATATTGCAACTAAAAACTAACTGTACTCAAGACTTCCCAATGTAATGTCCAAAGTTTTCAAGTGATACCCATGGGTGATTGGTACTTTTCCCTCAGCTTACGAATCTAGCGGCTTAACTCTAGCATGAGGTCCAGAGGATGGAGACATGCCCCCCAAGCTTTGTTTCTTCTACAAATCTTATGTAGTCACCAATTTCTATACCCAATTAGACTCCTGGTTACTAATAGGTAAATTTTCACTAAAGGATGAAAGAGGATCAATTGACATAGGCGGATGAAATGAAGGTTTAGTTACGAGATCTAGTGAAATAATTGACTCAAAATTTATGATATCTAGCGAAAGACTTGACTCAATCGAAAAGGATTTGTTTCACTTTTTAATGAGCTTGACATAGAAACAAGAACTATGCTCGTGGACCTCTAATTCATTTTTTAACAAGCTTGACACAAAAACAAGAACTTTTCTTGTAACTGACTGTTTCATTTTTTAACGAGATTTCCACAAAAATGGGAACTATGCCTGTAGTTGGTTTTATTTTTACACAAGAATGAAACAGAGAAAAATTGTGCTTGTGGCTACCTATTTCATTTTTTAACGATCTTGACATAGAAACTAGAAATATGCTCGTGGCTGGTTTAATTTTTTAATGATCTTGAAACCAAAAAATAAACCCTACTCATGGTTGGTTTAGTTGTTTAACGACCTTGAAACCAAAAAATAAACCTTATTCATGGTTGGTTTAGTTTTTTAATGACCTTGAAACCAAAAAATAAACTCTGCTCAAGGATGGTTTCATTTTTTAAGGAGCTTGAAACCAGAAAATAAACTTTGCTCAAGGCTCACTACCATGGCTTCTAATAGGTATTCATCAGATGTAAGAACATTACTCTGGAAGGAATACATGGTTTGGGACTCACTCGTATCAATAGGGGGAAGAATATAATCCAAGGTCCCTAACGAGGGAGTTAGCATGTCAACTGTTGAATTTAAATCCGCAGAAGATGACCATACAATGAGAGGCTCCTTCTCATCATCAGTTGAAAGCTTGGGACATGTTGCCACATAATTAACCTGTGGCAAGGTGGATATTTATTGCATATAAAGAACATTTAGAGAAGTCAGATGTTTGGAAATCAAATGAGGGCCAGGGAATGAAAGTTGGTCAATGGTCACAATGTTTCCATTATAAGGAAAATACATAACTTGAAAGAGTGTGGACACAATATATTTCATGGCATAGACATAGTCACGCCCAAGCAATAAATTAAAATCCAAGGGTCCTTGGACTATCATCACATCAATATGGACAATTTTCCCTCCTAAGGTAACATGTAACTGAGGAAGGATCCCTAAAGATTCACTAGATATTCTGTGAAAATCTAACAGATTATGGTTAATGGGCACAAGCTGAGGGAAACCTAGATCTTTCCAAGCGTTTGAGGATAAAATACTAACAGAAGCACCTTTGTCTATTATAGTGTGACATATGTTTATATTGTAAACCTACACAATGATTTTGAAAGGTAGGTAGGAAGGAAGGCGAGGTCATGCCAATCTATTCCAATCAAACGAAATTACCTTAGTATTTGAAGGGGGTTCCATGGGAACAAGCAAAATTCCCCTTTCCTAGAGTAATCTGAAGAGATGAGAAAAACCCAATCATTATCGACTTCACTCTTCAAATGAAGAGTGGGATCAATCGATGATGGAAACGAGTCAACCACTTGAACTTCACTCTTCAAAGGAACAATTTGATCGACCGACAATGGTGTCAGATCAACCAGTTGATTGAAATTCACTCTTCAAAGGGAGATTGGGATCGACAAATGATGGTGTCATATCGACCACGTGATCAACTTCACTCTCCAAAAGGAGAGTGGGATCGACTGATGATGGTGTCAGATCGACCACTTGATCTACCAATGGTGAGTTGGGAGAGAGTCTATGGTAAGCAGTCGGAATTTTTTTTTGAACATAAACAATATTTTCCAACAAATATGAAGCCTCATCCATATGAGGGAAAAGTTAAGTTGGATGAATTCCTTCACATAACCTACAAGGAAATTTCACTCTTCTTTTCTTTTCCCCAATTGTACTATGACTAGTTAATGGGTTTTCATCAGCATGATGTCTAGAGGTTGCTGACATGGGTTGTTGGGAACCCTTATACCACACTTCTAAGACCTTGGATAAACCAGGGAAATCCTTTATAAGATGGTCACCCTTACAAAGCCCGCAAGTGAATTTGGGCTTACGAGATAACTTGGTATTCTTGACGACATCATCAACACTCCCAACATGATGAACAATAGTTGGTTGTTTGTTTCCAACATGACCTACAGTGGCTAGAATCTTGTCCCCTCACTTATTTTTGTTCTTCTTAATATTCCTTTTCTTCTACTTCTTATCCACCTTATTACTAGCTTTAGAGCTTTCACTAGGCAAAGAAGAAGAAAGGGAAGAAGACCTGACGAATGAAGGGTCAACATGAGTTTGATGTTATTGGGTTGGAGTGCTTGCATCTGAAGCACTCGGTGCATTCGGGATTACCTAAGTGGAAAACAACCATACCGGTAACCCAATAGTGAATCCTAAAAGACTCAAAGTGGCAATAAAAGGAGGACCAACATTTCCATAAGAAGGAAAAAAAAAAGGTTCCCCAGGAAAATGCGTCCCTTGGTTGGTTGTTCTAGAATTGATGCCATATATATAGTCTCAACTAAAGTTATGCAAGGAAAAACAAAAAAAAGCACACTAAAATAAATCTAGGAAGAAAACAAACAAACAAAATCCTTCTCACAGTGAACTCACTAGTTGGTGATGAAATCCCACGTCGCGAGATCAAAATAAGAAGAGGTTGAGATAGAGTGGGTGGATCAGTTACGTTGGCTACCTTATTAAGCGAATTACACCCTGGTGCAAGTTCCCTCGTGATATAACCATGGGTTAACCTCCAAGGATCCCATGTGAGTTTGACCAATGTATGTTCCAAATACATCATATACTTTCCCCTTCATCATCACCTCATGTATGAGCCTTAAAGAAAAAATCTACTAAGGTCACCACTTACTACAACAAAATTCTAGGGAAACAATGGAAAGTCCAATATACATGCAAGGGAAGGGACATTTAAGACCCAAAATCCCCTTGAGAGGTGCCTCCCATAGAGGTGTGATTCTCTCAAGTGATCCCCAAGTGTCTTTCGACACTATTTGTAATATGTGCAGACCACTCCACCAATACCAATGAAGTGGGGTTAGTTACTTTGTTGGCCCCATTGTGACCTCTTGATTGACCCTTGTGTGAGAAGGGATGCCCAGAACAATGATGCAATAAATGGATTTCTCTCCCTAACTCATGATTGTAAGTTTTTTTAATAGATTTGGATATAACTATCCTCAAAACCTATTCCAAATCCCTACAACTATTCTAATGTAGGTTTTCTACCAGTGAAAAGTAAAATTTTCACAAAAAATGTATTGAGCGCATTAATTTTATGCTTGTTGTTTACTCATAAGGAAAACGACGTCGACAAAATGATGGTTTGACCAACTCTAAGCCATGCAACTAAATGAAAATGCAATGTTTCACTTCGATGAAAGCTATATTATGAAAAGGAGAAAACCTTTTATATTCTTGGATGCACAATGTCCCAAATTCATTAAACCAAGATGCTCACTACTACAAATATTCCTTCCCAAAGCAACTAAAAATTCCCACCAACTAAAGCAATGCAAGAATTGAAAATTTTGATTTCAAAGATAGAGCTAAATACATCAAAATAACAAAAAGTCTATTTAAAAGAAAAAGAAATCCAAGCAATGTATTTTAAAACGAATTATTCAATAAAAGGAAGAAGTTTTGTTTCACTAAATAATTCACAATAAAAATGCTTTGATAAAAAAAATTAAAAGATAGGTTGAAAGACACTCAGATACAGAGCTAAGAGATTATAACCCTTTCAGAAGCAAGCAAAAATGCTAAAAACAAAGCAAGCAATCATGATTTTTTTTATAAAGATCTCAAAAATCGAAAAAATGGCCAAAAGGAAGATGCAATATTGCAAGGATCAATATCAAGATCAAATAAGCCAACCAAAAAACTTGGCCAAAAACCAAATCTAATATCAAAATAAAGAGAAACAGGAAAATTTGTTTCTATAGGATTGTTGTGGTTTGTAATGCAAAATAGTGTGACAATAGCCAGTTTCGCAGGCTATAGACCAACACAATATGACAGTGTCACACTGTCTTTCAAAGGAAAGTGCGACACAAACACAAAAAATGAAAAAAACAAAGAGTGTTTCCAAAAATACTTGTAGGTCTCAGGTCTAAGAGTCAAGCTAGCACCAAGTGACTCGAGAGGTTAAGCTCAAGCAAAAATAAGGTAAAGGCCAAAGCAAAACCAAAAGAACAGATTCGGAAGATTTTTCTCCAGTATGGTCACCAATTTTGTTGATGAAAAAATTATTCAATGCGGACAATTACTGATATCCCTAGACTTGGCAACCAATACTAGAACAAAACATGACATAACATAAATATTTCTCTAGGTTTATGTAATAAAAAATACTAGCTAGCAAGAGCTCACACCTTTTAATCGACAATTGTCCTTGCTAGTTGTAGTTTCTAGCTCCATCTTAAGACTTGTGGGAGATCACCTATAATAAAACATAATCGAACAAGGGTGAAAGAAACAAAAGTATAATTTGATAAAACCTATGAAAATGATCAAGGAGAAATGCAACAAAGATAACCTAAAATGGATAGCATTTGTGGGAAAGAACATATATCGTTTTATTAGTAATAATGGAATATATTACAACCATAGCCTTGATGTTGTGAAGTCCCTCCCAATGATTCCTTGCTCCAACACACACCCTTTTCTTCTATGAGTTCTGACACCATAGGTTTGATACCAGCCCATCCAGGTCAAAAGTCACCTTAACAAAGCAGAAGCTAAAACCATGATTGACCATTATTCATGATTGATTGATTAGATTTATTCATGAGAGATGATTCCTTTTATAGATTTGAAAAGGAAGTGATCCATATGGATATCGGTGGCCACCCACCTTTTCCAACGAGATCAAAACAACTTTCTAACATTTTTGGCAATTTACTATTTTTAGCAGTTTTTACTTTCGGGGCCATTTTGAGGGCCTAAATGAAGGTTTTTCGGTATCGAGATCCTCAATGATATTAGAAGGAATAATTGATCCCCCAAAATGAATCTCCTCGACGATACCTTTCCAACGGGCTATCACAGGCCTAAAATGGAGATCGTATACAAAAGTTATGACCCCGGGAAGTTGATGTACTAGCTTACCCAAACGGGGCCCACATGAATTTTGGAGCTTCATCTCCTAGGGTTAGGTTTTTGGATGTCTAGGGTTTTTTTCATTCTTTCTTATTGTAAAAATGCCTTCAGAGCCTCATTGTGACATTCTTCTTTTGAATGTGCGTTGCCGTCACATCTCTTCTCAGAGATAAGCTGCCACCATTCCAGCAAGCTTGTTTCCGCTGCATTTTACAGTTTCAACTTATTTCATTATTGAATAGAAAACTAGTTTTACTGTATCTCTGTTATTTTGTGTTAAGCACCTGTTAATAATCTGTATTCATTTTGTTCTTCTCATAAAATCTGGATCAGTGGTATGAGAGCAGTCTGCTCCTTGTCGTCTTAATGCATGTCCCCAACGAGGTCGGAGTACAAAGAGTTGGGTCTCGAGCTTGTTTCTCTTGAGGACAGAAGCTCTCGCACGCCCAAGAGACCTCCCATGGTGGAAGAAAATAAATATGACAGGAAAGGAGATCCTTTCAAACTATTGATTAAGGAATCCCTCATGCAACAGAGGAATGAGATGATGGATAGTTTCGCAAAAATCCTTCGACGACTACCAACAGGCGATGCATCTTCTTCGAACGGAGG
>JASDQU010424467.1:0-10024 GCA_032191745.1 Picea mariana
TTTTTTTTTTCTTTCCCAAATTTCACGTAATTCCTTTATTTCCCATATATTTCTTTTCATTTTCCATATTTTCCATATTTCTTTCCATATTTCACGCGATCCATTATATACTTTCCAGACTTGGTCTTATTTACTATGGATTACCGTGGGTTCGCGGGTTGGTGATATTTCCTAAGAGTATGCTTTATCTCCGCTACCCTCACAATGCACTTTGAATTCTGCCACCTTCATAATACACACAACCTTTTTTACTACTCTTTACTATGTGACTTCTCCAACACTTAGCGAAATATATGAATTATTGTGGGTTCATGGGTTCGTGGGTTGGTGAGGGTTGGTGATGTTTATTTCATGTTATATGATCATACCGATTCTCAAGACTTAGAATATTTTACAACTATTTACCTTTCCTCTCCACTTCACCTACACTTGGAATTTTTCTCACTCATTCCTTACTATGTATTATCGCGGGTCCATGGTGATTTCCTCACCTACCTCTGCATTCATGTAAACCCGACCATATTATTTTAATAATATTTTTCCTATCCCAAGTCCTATGAGGAACATCTCCAAGTGACACATGGCACTTTATTAACCAATGAGATACATCCACATGGTAGTTAAATGGATGGTGCCACATGTCAACTAATTAATGGAGACAAGTGACAACATAAAAAAAAGTGACACATGGCGTGATTTTGTTGGATGACATATGAAAGATTCTTATTGGAATATTGTTGGCCTACTGAGTGATGACAAGTGGAAACATTTGATTAGGTGACTCATCATTTCTGACTGGGCATATTGGTGGTTGATTGGGCATGCAAAATTATTATTATATTCAACAATTTTCCAAGGGTCAAATCCTCCAAGCTCCATAGTCTCCTCTCTTCTTTATTTCTTGTCAAGTGTATGTTACACTTAACATTATATACCACTAAGATTCTTTTATTACTGTACATGTGGGATAAGAATAATGAATAAAATTCCAAATTCAACAAAGGAGGTCGAAATTAAATCAAGGGTCCATATTTACCAATCAAACTTGATCGACGGTGGCTGAGTCACGATCTTGCAAAGGCTATATCACGAGCTCCCGACCTCCGTTTGAAACAAAATTTATACCGTTGGAAATCTATTTCAATGTAGAATATGGTGGTATAGGTTTCAAGTGTTGAAAGTTAATACATTTTTCTCAGAAAGTAAAATATCAGTCAGTTGCATGTTTTAATGGGCACGTGTGACAACTCAACTTCAGAAGCTCATATCTTAAGATCCGAGCGACGGATTTGGGAAAAAATTATATCATTGGAAAGGTGAGACAATGAAGAGAACATCATAAGTGGTTTACATGGTTTAAAATGTGGTTTTCACTTTCATAAAATTAAATTACATTCGTCCTATTTAAATGAGAAATTGTGAAAATAAAAGTTTATTTAAAAACTTTTATAAAAAAGGGAAAGAAACAGTTGAGATGGTTCCTGTAACCCTCAATGAAGACAATAAAAGGACAACAAAAAACAAGTAAATACAAGGAGAGACCATCATAGTAAGTTTACGCTGATTACATCTTTCTTTCTTTATAAGTTTCTTCATCCGGTTATTCCACCTCTTTCACTAGAAAGGTTTAACCGAAGTCTGATAACTTCTCAATTTCTTCTTTCTAGGTCTTGTTGTTCTACGTTCGCCCACCATCCTCCTTATACGAGCTTATTTATTTTCTTTATGGTCCGCGGGGGCCCCAATTTCAGTCCTTAGGACAAACACATTTTAAATTTCAAATAATATGTAACAAACAATATATTTTTTAGAAATTTCAAGAGAGCTACTTCGAGAAAAATCTCGACTGTACTTTGTAACCCTGAGTTTTGAATATAAAGTATTTTAGGTTGATCTATCATTATCTTTATTTGAGCTGCTCATGTTCACTCTGTTAAAGTTCTCTTATGCATGCAGACCATCTTCTTTTTATTTTTATGTGATCATAAATATTTAGTTAAACTATTATGGATGTGAGGAAATTTTATCTATTTTTGTTGAATGTATGAAGTGTGTGGTTCCTGGTCATTTCTTAGGAACTTTCTTTGAAAGAAAAACAAAACATTTTCTTCCTTGTTATTTTATATTTCTTTGATTATCACGATGTACTTCTGCAAGGTCCCACATTCTGAAAATCTAGAGTCCCAAGAAAATTTGAAGTAAAGAGGAGTACCACCTCTATAAAAACGCAGGGGGATTTATATCCTCGTTAGATTTCCATTTTGTTCCTATTAGATTCATCGTCAACAAGGTTGCATACCCATTTTACTGTGCAATATTATCCTTTCTCTTATTATTTCCATTGAAGTTTTGTACAAATAGTGTGATCATGTTTTTGTTTTATGTTAATTTTTGATACACCTATGAATGTATGCGTTATTGTCAAATTGATATGGGTCAAGAGAAAAACATCGATCTAAGTATTAATTGATTGAGCCTTCAAGAGCGACATGAGTGAAGGAGATTGTTTCCCACAATGAGATCGTTTTCTGCTTGAATGGAGAAGTAAAGGAAACAACCATTGGTGGAACGAGATCAAGGGGTTCATAACAGAAATTCCGAGAATTCAAGCTGAGAACGAGAATATTTACGCTGAGATTAAGGCTGAAGAGACCAATATTAAAGCCTTAAGCAAAGAAAGGGGATCGAAATCGAGTTCAATCCTGTGTAGTGGAGTTAACTTGAACGAGTACAACTAGACCGACCTTAATTCCATATAAACAAATCTCTATTCCCTTCGGTGGCCTATGTCCGGTTGATAGAACCTGTAGTTGATGAAGAAATATGTGTTATTCATTTGTGCAAATTCCTTCAACCAGACCAGACCGAATCATAAGAGGATAAAAGTTTGTTAAGAGTTATCCAGTGGTCGGTGACTTGGTGGCACCAGACCAGATTCATAATAGACAAAAAAGAGTATTATGCCAGTGAACCAGTGGATTTATGTGCTGGTGGCCCAATGTCAATATATTTCAGTGGCTCGATGGCGTTATGTTCTGGTGGCTTAGTGATCCTATTCATCCCGGTGGCCTGGTTAACTGCATTAATTAACATTTTGTCAACCAAATCGAAGAAAGGTGTGAGTTTCAATTCTTTAATTCATGATGGGTTAAACTTTCTGGTGCATGGTTAATGATATGTTAGTCGTCCTTTACGTTCGAATCATTTTGCACAGTTAAATCCTTGTCCAAAATATTGGGGTTTCACACTTGTGTCTGATATTTGGCGATTTTCTGGCATGTTTTGGATCCATTGAATTCATTCGACCCCTCCCAACTATGCACTATCTAGTTTTGGGATGGCCACAACTCATGATGATCCTATTCTTACATGGGCAGTAGATTACGATTCAAGGGAAATTGAGAGAAAGAAATAAAATTAATTCGTTCCAATTGAATCTATATTTACAAGAGATTGTAGATGTTCATTTATCGAATTAAGTGATAGAAGATAGATAGAGCCTAGATTAGCCAGGGTCTGCGCCAAGATGTCATGGATTTGATGAAAACCCATTGGCACAAATATCTAGGGCACACTTTCTATGGAGAGATTTTCATGGTTGACTTGGTCAAAGTGGACACAAATACACAAACTTCAAGGGTTCTCTCTTTCAAAGGGCACATGTGTGGATGAATATTTTATTGTGATGAAGGTTGTTGAGTGGACATGGGGCACTCCTTCCTAGGACACACTAGATGAGGATATATTTTATTGTTTAAAGCCAAGTCTAAGTGGACCAAAGCAAATTATTCAAGGGTGCACAAGCTAAAGAGATGTATTTTATATTATTTATGGGTAGAAGACTTCTAGAAGGATCTAACTAATAAAGACACATGACATATTTAGAAGAGCGCACTTCTTTTGTTCTTTACACATGGCAAACTACTCATCTACTTGGATGTTCATCCTACTCAAGAAATATTATTTGGAGAAGGTTATTTCTAAATAAGTTCCCTCATCATGGAGCTTTACACTTGGCATTCATGCACACCTTTTGGAAATTTTCCCTTCCTATTTGACCAATCCTTTTATTATTATTTTGAAGATATTTATCTCTTGGAGAGTGCCTTGCACATGAGGAGGACAAATGACACTCACATTTTAGCATTTCATGAGATAGAAGATGGAGGAAGGTGACATGTGGCACTACACTCATCTATAACATTGTATTCAAGCATTTTCTGGGGTTTTAGACCCAATTTTCCCTCTTAGGTAGTTATTGTAAAATTTTTACTATTTCTTAGGAAAATATATTTTATTGTAGAGGAGAGTTGAGCTAAGACCTCTATAAATGTTTGCTCTCTCCATTATGTATTTGGATTGGAACTTAGTGATCAATGGAATAAATTGTGAGTAAGCTAGCTCCAAGCATTGGATTGAAGATTCTAGTTGTCTAAGATATGGTTCTTATTTTTATAAAATATTTTATGTGTGGTATATCTTCTAGGTACACAATTGGTGGAATTTGATTACAGATTAGATTGTCAAAGATAAGTCTAGGAGTGCCTTATCTCAAGAGGAGTTCAATCCATATGAATCCATTATGGGTAAAAGCTTATGCTTTTTCTCAGAGAGAAGGGGTTTAAATCCTTAACATCCTTTGTGAATAAATCTTAATTTCTCCTATCAATTGGTTTGGTTGCGGAGCTCCTATTGTGAGTCCCTTCCCTTCTACATCTTGTAGTCTCTTGTTTATTTATAGCCCCTAACCTTGTTTTTTAATAATTCCCTCTTACATTTCATACATGACCTCCATAGCCCAAATAACAAGGCATTGGATTCCCTTTCATCCATCATCTCCAAGCCCATTTCATTATTCACTTTCCATTTGTTACATTAATATTAATCTCTTTTTACTCTCATTCCATATTACACAAAAGTGAGCCTAGAAACCATAGGGAAGCCCCACTTGACTTGGGTCTACCCTTCATCTAAAGTGTAGAGTAGAGTTAGTGAGCTGACAATGGTCAACCTTTCAGTGCCACAAATCTTCAAATAGGTGTTGGATTTTACATTTTTGGGTTTGATATTGTGTAGTAACAGGTCTAATTTCATTGTTTAAGTGCAATTGCACCCATAATTTAGACCTAATAAAGCAACTTAAATGTAATTCTATTTAGATATAAACATGGTTGCAATTAAGTAATTTTATTTAGAGATAAACATGATTGCAATTGAGACTCAAGGACCAAAAGTAAAATTTGAGTTAAATTGTGGCATGGCCCTAATCGAGACTATTTTATAGATGTTGTTATGACATAATTAGTCATTTTTGGATGTTAATTTAGAGATAAMTGAAACTCACAATAACACCCTATTTGGATGAGGATGTATTTGAGTCATTTATTTATTAAATGTCCATTTACATGCACTTACAACCTTTTTTGGACATTAATTGAATTGTTGAAAATGACATATCTAAGCCATTTACTGGGTTTTTTTTTAAACATAGCTACAACCTTTTTGAGATGTTATTTGTGATGTTAATAAAGATGCAAAGTTAAACATCTTCCAAGACATAAGAAAAAACTTAATTTGTGTCCAACTTTAAAGGACATAAATGTTTTGGCATTTTTGGGATTGCAATAGACACCAATATTCAAGTATTATTAAACACCACTATGGTGTTATCATGATTAAAATTATGGTCACCAATAACATATGATGTAATAACCACTATATAATTTTTTATTAAAAATAAAATATTTAAAAATATGTTATTTTAATTGCAATTTAGATGACAATTTGTAAAAAATATTTGGATAATCATCCATTCATGATAAGTATGTTGATTTTTTTATTATATATAATGCCATTATTAGTCCCCGATGAAGGCGCAGAGGGACTATAGTGATCAATAATTCGTTGTCTTCATATTAGTTTGTCCTTTGACTATAATTTTTCACATAATCTCTATTGTTTGAACTAGAGAACTAAAAACATTATTTTTTATATAATAAAAAAAAATTATTTGTCATCATCTCATTGGAGAATAGATTTGAAGTCTTATTTCCATCTTCGCTATTCCCAATGTTTTAAATGTTAACATATCCAAAGTTTTGAGCATGGAAACTCTTTTTGATTTTTTATTATTTTTATTTAAATGTTTACATATCCAAAGTTTTGAGCATGGACACTCTTTTTTAAGTACTTAAATATGCATGACACAATGCATTCCTGACACAATGCATTATTTTTTAAATGTTTACATAGTGCAAAGCCCTGAAACAATCCTGACAACCTTAAATGTTTACTTAACATGAATGACAATCTTAAATGTTTACTTAACAAGTTTGTCAAAATACATTTTTCTCCAATTTTTGGAGACAATCTTATATGTAGTGAATTTGGGCAATATTGTTGTCCACTAACACTCCCATAGTCGACTATAATGATGGAGTTGATTCTACATCATATGTTCCATATTTCTTCTGTATTTGGAATGCAATCTAGTCATCATTGATGATTCATATATTCTTCACTAGTTGACTAGTTGTCGCTTGCTCGTTGGTTCGTTGGATGCTGCTTATTGTTGTTTTCTTCAACTTTGCAAAGTTGAGGTCCTGCAGCTGCATTTGGACCTCTTGGTTCTTTCTCATTGGTTTTCTCTTGTTTTATTCACCTTTTCAAGGTTGAAGTCTTACACCCGCAGTTCGACCTGTTCTTGCATTTTGCAAGGTTGAGGTCTTGCACCCACAGTTGGACATGTTGTTGCACTTTGTAGGGTTGAGATCATGCACCTACAATTAGACCTGTGATTATGTCGTTCACCATTCACGAGTAAGTTTCAGTACCATAGTTTCATTCCTATTCATTTTTTACTGCTTATTATGTACAATTTGCAAGTAGGAATGTTCAATACTGGGAGGTGCTGAAAATAAAAAAATATATAAAAAAATCTAGAAATAATAACTGAGTGAAAATGATCTTACATAAAATCCTTAAATGTGACTACTTAGATCAAAGAAACATGAATGCATTACTACCCTGAAAAGTTTTGAACAAGAAATCTTGTTACCTTTGCAAAATGTTCTTATAGAAGAAAACTTCAGCTAGGTATAGAAGGGCTAAGTATGGTACAAAGTTAAGCAAGCTGCAAGAAAATTCGACAGCATTGTTGACCCTTATGCATTTTTATCAGTGACATATTTCAATAAGTTATATAAAAAAAAAATTGCAAGACCTGAAACGCAAATCCTAGGTGGAGGATGAAGATAAAATACAAAACAACCCGAGTCCAAACATCAATTCTTGTTTCTCCTTTGTTGGAAAGTTAAATTCTTAGTGGGCACTAGAGTTTGAACACCTATTTCTTTGTAGATTATGGGATGGGGATCAATAGACTTGTGAGAAACAAGATGTGTAATTGCAGGATTAGGGGGATTATCAATAGGTTCGGGAAAATCAAGGGATCCTGGAGGATTAGCCTAAGGGTCCACATGTTTTAACCAGTACAATACTATTCAAAACCTCTTAAAACAACTAACATGAATTTTTTTATTGCATAGATCATACATTACATCTTCACATACTCGGCGTTGGGATGGTGTTGGTTTACCCTCTTGTGCAGACATTGTAAGCTGCTCTGTCAACTGAGGGATGGTACTAAATCACCCTCTTGTGCAGCCACTGGAAGCCATTATGTTAACTCCCTATGTTTACCATACCTTACATATTCACATACTTAGCACTGGGATGGTGCTGGTTTACCCTCTTGTGCAGACATTGCAACCTCTCTGTCAACTAAGGGATGGTACTAAATCACACTCTTGTGCAACCATTGCAAGCCATTCTGTTCACTGTCTATGTTTACCAAAGGGATAAACTATACGAGTAAAGGGTAGAAAAACGATTCCAGATTGGAGCCTAGTGACAAAGGTGTAAAGACAGATGGAAATGCATAAGGTAACAAAGATATTAGGAAGGTGAAAAATGGATTGTAGATGTGGGCAGATTTGAGGACAATATCTCTTCCACAGATAGTTATTATTTGCGTGGATGAGACATGGTTAAACACATGTCAGGGTTTGCAAAATGGTGGACGCTTAGCATAGACGAGCTTTGGTTATTGTTTCTATTTGATTAAATTAGTCTAGCTAGTTGTCTTTCAGAGTCCCATATGCACGGTAGCCAGTCTGCATTTATTGCACGTGCCCGTACTGCTATGGGCCCGTACTGCTTTGGGAGTTGTACAAATTATACATTAGGAAACTTCGAAAGTGCCGAATAGCCGAAGCCCCAAAGTCCTCTATAAGGATGGTTAAATTAATCTTGGGTTAATTAACTGTAAGCGTGAGTTAATGACTCCGGGAGAAATTCACTCCGAGAGACTTTCACGCTTCACATTCAAAAACTCTCGAAGTCCCGAATTGGCGCCATGTCTAAGTATGGTTAGAATAATTCCAAAAATTCGCAGAATGATAAAACTTTAGCAGGGGCGCTAAAGTAGCAGGGTCAGCCAGATCGCGGTTTGCAAAACTAATCGACGTCTCAGATTCATTTAGGAAATAAGAGGTGCCCAAACGTTAATCTCCTAAAAGGGTTTCAAAATTAAAACCATGGTATATCTTGAGAAGAAGTTGTCTACAAATTCAGTTATCTTCAGTGGCCTCAAAAGGAAATGGGATGTTATCCTCATCTTTATGTTTATGAAACCATACGTTTAGTGCATTTTCTAGGCTATCCCCTTTCCAATCACATATGCCCACTTTCATGCCCTAGACATCATACCATAGATCTTTGGAAAATGGCAGTGCAAAAGGATTTGTGAGACAAATTCAGAGTTTTCATTGCGGAGCAAGCATCTATGAGGACCTTGCCATCCCCTTCTTTGTATATTATGACAGGGCAAGATTTTATTCTCTGAGGCAAACCACATATAGCTGATAGTTTTATGCTGGAATTTGGGTCTTCCAAAGAATCTTCCATCACCATTTCCACATCTGGACCTTGTCTTGTAGAAATCATTCTTTGTAACCTAAATGGACAGTTCACTCATCTGTCTCAGGATGAGTGCCTCAATGCCAAATCTTAGAATATCTTCTTCATCTTGTAATGTAATTGAAACCTTGAGAAGTTGTGCTATGTACTGGTTCCATTCCTGTGGTAGAGGTCCATGAACGCCTAATTCTTCCCCAATTTTTTTTATCCCATAGACCATATATGTGAGTGTTCTAAGTGGGATACATCAACAAGTCACTTCATATCTGTTTAGTCTTGATTTTTGAAGAGTGAGGATGAAATTAAATGATGAATACGATTGTAAAGATATATACAATGACTACCATCATTGTCATATAGTTGGATTAGGTTGATGGACAGTTGGTATGAATTGTTGGTATTCATTTATGTCAACCATTGGAGAGTGATATTGGAGATTGATGTCAACCCTTAATGATTGATGTCAACCCTTGGAGAAAGTCTAGTAACAAATTCTGGTAGAAAAAAGGTTTGGGTAATGGACCCATATTTGTTTGATGTATAATGGTATGAGTTTTAATATATTTTAAGGTAATACAATTCTATATGAGTAGTAAATTCCATGCCATTTCCGATGGTATGTGGAACATCACATAACTCCTCACAGTTAGAGAGTCATGGCCATGTGAAGTTGGAGAACCTAGGTTTGGGTAATGGACCCAAGTTTGTTTGATGGATAAAGGTATGTGTTTAGATATATTTGCAGGTAATAATATTATATATGGATAGTACATGTCATTCCATTTCCAGTGGTATGTGTAACGTCACATAACTCCTCATGGTTAGAGAGTTATGGCCATGTGAAGTTGGATAACCCTCATGAGTCATCTAGAAGCCCCAACAGGTCAAAGTAGTCAAAGTGGTTTAAGAGATTTTTAGAAGGTAAATAATAAAGTGAAGTGATGAGTGTACTATAATTCAAAGTGAATACAAAAGAAATTATTTAAATAATAAATTTAATGGAGAAATTACTAAGTTGACAAGTGGTTAGAAGTGGGTTAGCCCT
>JASDQU010424474.1:0-10031 GCA_032191745.1 Picea mariana
GCTTTCACCATAAGGGGACCACTTTGGAGTTCATCCATATTTACTTCTTATCAAACATGACAAAACAATAATGAGTCATATTTACATCAAACACTATTGGGTCCATTACCCAAAACTTTGTGCTACGGGTCTTTCTTCAAGGGTTGACATCAATGACAACCAACCTTAATCAACACTTTATGGGTCTGGCATGCTATTATAGAAGGTTTATAGCATGGTTCTTAAATATAGCTCACCCTATCACTTCCTTGCAAAGGAAGGAGAAAAAGTTTCAGTGGATCGAAGAGTGTGAGAAGAGTTTTCAGCAATTGAAGCAGTTGTTAACCAACACTCCAATCTTGAGGATTGCAGATTTGAATATGGATTTCATGGTGTGCATAGATGCATGTAAAGAAGGGTTGGGATGAGTTCTCAGTCAAAATGGATTTGTAGTTTGTTATGAGTCCAGGAAGCTGAAAGATAACAAAAAGAATTATGCCACTCACGATTTGGAGTTGGCAACAATCGTTCACGCTCTGAGGAAATGGAGACATTACCTCATGGGAAGGAGATTTGAATTGAGAACAGACCACAACGGTCTGAAATACTTGTTTGATCAGCCAAACTTAAATGTTAGACAAAGTAGGTGGCTGGAATTTCTGTGTGAATAGAAATTTTTTATCAATCATATCAAAGGGAAGGAAAACAAGGTGGTATATGCACTCAGCAGAAAGGTGCATGAATTACATGCTACAACCATTAGCATGTACAAGACTGATATTAAAGATAGAATTTTGGAAGTTGCAAAAGCAGATTTGCAGTATAGAGACTTGGTAGCAAGGCTACAACAGAGTGAGAGACCACAAAAAGAGGGAAATTACATCTTGGGAGTTGATGGAATACTTCTGTATAAAAATAGAGTGTATATACCCAATGTCCAAGAATTGAAACTTGCGATTCTAAAAGAAATGCATCACGTGACTTATGCTGGACACCCTAGATATCAGAAGACTGTGGCAGCAGTCAAAAGCCATTAATTTTGGCTGGGTATGAAGAGGGAGATTTATGAATACATCGCTAGATGTATGGAATGCCAGAAAGTTAAGGCTGAGCATAGGCACCCAGCAGGGTTGCTGCAACCCATACCCATTCCTGAGTGGAAGTGGGAAGTAGTAACAATGGATTTTATTACAGGATTGCCCAGAACAAGCAAGCTGCATGATTCGATCATGGTGGTGGTGGACAAGCTTACAAAAGTTGCCCATTTTATTCCACTGAAAACTACTCATAGGGATGCAGAGGTTGCTGCTATTTTCTTAAAGGAAGTGGCATGCTTGCACGGTGTTAGCTCCCAAAATGAATCAGTCAATGTTTTTCATTTTGTAGGTGATAGTGTGGTCATTAATAGGATTCTTTATAAATTTTTGTGAAAAATATTTTCAACAACTAACGTATGTTGTGAAGTTGAAGTTAGCTGGTGAAAGCCTCGAGTTTCAACGGTTAAGGTGTACTCCCCGCAACAAGTAAGCTGGTGAAAGCGCTTACTTTTGTAAATATCAAAAGGAAACTTCGACAATTGTTATAGTGACCATATCTTTCCTATGCGTGCACAATTCGAGGAAGTATTGACAAAAAGTGAGAAGCTTCGGGACTCAAGATCAACATCAAATGAAAGACTATCAGTCAAACAAAGCTTGCAACTGTCGAGCAAAGTGTCTAACGAGTGTCCAGGTGTTGAGGCCAACGACAAATTGTAGTTCACTTGTTATACACTTATTCAGATCAAAACTTCTAAGCATTCAAAGGAAAAATAGATAAATGTCATTCACTATCAACAGGGAAAACACCGAGTCTAGATCTTGCTCCCGTGTTTCAGCTCCATGCGACCTACATAGTGTTATCTCCTCAATAATTTTCAAATTCTTGAGTTTAGGTGATTTCCAGATGGTCTTAGAGTGGTCTTTTAAAGAATTGCATGATATATATTCATGATGGAAAAGTGGAAAAATAAATGGCTTTCGACAGCTAAAAGGCATAATTTGTGGTATTAAGCTATTGAAAACTCAGAAATTTGGCAGCTAAAATCCCAATAATTATCTTGTCATCATGTTTTAAAATGCTGACGAAATCGCCTCTGGAGATCATGTGTTTGATCTTGGTCAGTAATCATGGTTTTCATTCATTGTTTGATCAAAGGTTTTTAAACCTAAGTCGTGTCATACGAAACCCTATCATCACATATCAACTACATATGTCAAATTCTACACATGCCTATCGGGGTTTAAACTTTTTCAAAATTTGGGAGAGCACACAGGCCCAAACCACGAGTCAAGAACAAGCGCCAAGTTACATACACTACTCATCTCATCGAATAATTTCGTGCCAAATATTGCAGGTGTTTAGTGTATTTATTTGGATTCATAAGATTGCTCAAGGCGCCACGAGGAAGAGCCATGAACAGGTGTATGCGCAGGTGTTAAATGTTCCCATGGACACAGTTGGTTATAGTCTTCGTTTTTGTTTTTCTACTTTAGCATACACAGTGGTCTTGGTCATGCTCCTTCGTTGCACCAGGAGGATCGTATGCCTGGTATCACCGTCTAGTTGTGCAGGCTCATGTCAGAAGGAATGGATATTCGTGTTTTGTATAGTATATGAGCATAGAACATGCGATCTATGAAATGAAGGGCCAATATGGATTTCCAATGGAAGCAATGAACAACAATAGGCATATTTTTGTCTCAATCAGCAGGAAAGTGGTCGATGAAATACATTTGACGAAGAGCAAAGGAATTTAACTGAAGAATTAAGAAATGTAGTGGAAGAACAAAGCTYTCCYTGGAATTTCCCATTTTTTACAGTAGAATTGTTTTGGGTAACTCTTATTAATGAGGTTCCCTGGTTGGACTATAGCCACCATGGAGCACAAGACAGATGTAGCAATCATATCGCTATTTTTAAGGCAAAAAATTAGTCCCATATCAAAAGCCTCTCATACATATCAGAAGGGATGATTGTGTCTCTAATTGGCAATGGAACACTTGGCAAAAAATAATGAACCATATTTTAGACATTTAAAATCAGTGACTTAGTATTCATGGAACTAAATCAGCAAGTTGTGATTTTCCATTCAGAGGTAAAACTCAGCAGCGAGGGCATCCAAAGAGGACAAGTGGCAGAGGTTTCATCATCAATTCCAGATTTCTATCTATCATTCATGTAACCAATATTTATTCCACATTCCAACCACAATATCAGTAGAGAATCAGAGGATAAAGATCAAATCCAAATTCTAAAGATTAGTTCCAGATTTGTTTCCAACAATTTCCAGTATTCAAGAATCTAAGTGCACACTTGACAACAGAGGAGGAATATCAATAGCAGTTAAATTTTTCATGAACAGATGGTAGATGGTAGAGCAGAGCACTTGGAAACATAAGATAAAGACAAATTCCAGATTTCATGTCACAAATCAAATTGTCTTTTACTCCAAAAAGTCTGAGTCCAGCCTCTAAGCAAGCTCGAAGAGTTTTAAAAATTGATTTGATTTTAATGATATCCATCAAATTTATTTCTAGCAAACCGAGCATAATTGAGGGATAAATGTTTGAAAGAAATTGATTCCATATTTCTAGCCATTGAAATAGCAGACAGAAGGTTCATTCCAGGGTACACATGGTAATTGGAGTTCAGGTGGCAGTCTAGTGCAGATTTTAGGAGGATAAAAGTCACAGATTTTGAGGCATAAAATCAGCTTGCTATCCGAGTCTGTGATGTTTATGCCATCTGTATAACAGTTGGTAGTGCTAGTGAACATCCAAGGTGGCACTCTATCCTAGAATTTTGGAGCATTTTCAAGGTCTAAAGTCAAATCTTTGGAGATGGATCGAGACACCTAGCGGTAGTTCCAGATTTTATTTCAACAACTTCCAACATTCTCTGCAGCTGGAGAGAACTATGGCAACCAAGTTTAGATATGTTTTAATGGATTTTCTTTCAAATAAAGTAGGATATATTTTTGTTATAGGGGTTATAAAAACAAAGACTTTGTAATTAGATAGGGGGGCTCAGTCATAGGACTGAGGTTTTGAATGCTGGATACAATACCATGCTGCATTTGTAATAGACTGTCATAGACATGCAATTCAGATCACCGTCTTCTTTCTCTATGAATATCATATTGTCACTTCTTATTCCTTCTATGCCTTAATCCAAGTTATCTCAACTGAAATATGACTGTCATCTCATTAGTCAGTTCATAGCTTGATTTAACGGTAATCTTCACTTTGTGTCAAGTTTGTCTTAGTTGCCAATGACTGTCATCTCATTGGTCAACTCATAAGCTTGATTTAATAGGGAGATGACATAGATCTGATCTTTGATGATAGACAAAGGTTGGACACTACATTGGTTGTAATCATCTATCTGGTGACTCCATGAAGGATAGATTCAGTGGCGACTCGACAATAATCAAATGTCAAAAGCATTTGCAACTCTTTTGGCTTGGAGGTTTTGCACCTCTTGACTTCTCAAGATTTGCAGGAAAGAAAGAAGATAATCCTTCAGATCATCTCATCAGATTTCATCAATGCATGGTTCAGCTGGATATATATCATGAGGATGTGCTCATGAAGATGTTTGTCTTCTCATTAGAAGGAGATGCTCGTGAATGGTATCGATCTTTGCCTCCTTCTAGCATATCTTCTTTAAAAGAGTTTCATAGAGTATTTCATCATCGATGCAAAAGGTATTTTGCTTGGGAAATTCTTCTTTAATATTGTTGTGATGAATTTGAAAAACATGTTCAGCAGGAAGTATTTTCTTCTTCTGTTTGTTTAGATGAAGATTATGTTTTTGAGGAAGAACTTCCTGATACAATTAATTGTGAAGATTGCATAACTGTAGATGCATCAAGCCTTGTTTCTGATGCATCTGTTTCCCTTAATTTGCATGAAGGAACAATTATAGAAGATAATTGTTCTCAAATTTTTGAAGATGCTTTTTATGACATGTTTTCATCTATGATTGAAAAGAAGGAGCTGAAAACTTCCTGTTTTTATTTACAAGATACAGGAGTTTTTTGTTCACTAGTTTTTGATGAGTATGCAGATGGGGTAGAGTAGATATCTATATCAACTGATGTTGATCTGAGCAGTCAGCCCATATATGAAAGCTATGTTGAAGAGCCTTTTTCTTTTCTCATCAAGAAACAACCTCATGTTCAAATCAACCATTCCATGTTTGTAGAAGACATTGAACATGATGGATTTAACCTAGCTGCAAATTTCAGGTCTTCTTGTCGGTTTGCAGCACCTCATAAACAAAAAATTGAAATCTTTCATGAAGAAGATATCGATCAAGAAAGGGTTAGTAGTGAAATCATCCCTTTTCTGTTTCCGGAATTGCAGAAACCTGTTTATAAGCAGATACAAATATTAGAAATTGAAGAAATTCTTGAACAACAAGCAAAGATAACTGGGTTTGGTTGTCAAATTACTTCTTCTTTTTATGATCCAATGTCCTTTTATATGGAATCATATTTCTCATAATATTTCAGTCCTTCCATTTTCGAAATTAAAGCAGATGATGATTGTGAGTATATACTGCAAATTCAAATTTTGCTGCAAGTTATGAATTCCCCTTCGATTTTGGTCTGCATTGAAAGAGTTGTTGTAATTAGTTCGATGTTAGCATGGCTTCATTGGAAGCACAATGTCACATAATGATCCAGCTGTAACTGGTTAGAAGTAGGAGTAAATAGAGAATGATTTCGTCATCAATCATGGTTGAAGATTCTTTTCAGTTTGTCAGTTTGCAGCACTTATTTGTTTTCAGTAATGTATGTTTCGGGTTTGAATAAATATTGTAGAGGTCCGGTGACAACATTTGAGACTCCATAACCCAATAGACTAGACACTGGAAGATTGTGAATGTTTGCAGAGCATGCTATAGGTTTCCGAAAATCAATTGCACAAGCTAGATGACTCCATGCCCAATGCTAAAGGCGACTGGAACTACTAGGTTCTTGGTGACCTCACAGGGAGGTATCCATCCCAGTTGGAGCCAAATGTTAGCTCCCAAAATGAATCAGTCAATGTTTTTCATTTTGTAGGTGATAGTGTGGTCATTAATAGGATTCTTTATAAATTTTTGTGAAAAAGATTTTCAACAGCTAACGTATGTTGTGAAGTTGAAGTTAGCTGGTGAAAGCCTCGGGTTTCAACGGTTAAGGTGTACTCCCCGCAACAAGTAAGCTGGTGAAAGAGCTTACTGTTGTAAACATCAAAAGGAAACTTCGACAATTGTTATAGTGACCATATCTGTCCTATGCGTGCACACTTCGAGGAAGTATTGACAAAGAGTGAGAAGCTTCGGGACTCAAGATCAACATCAAACGAAAGACTATCAGTCAAACAAATCT
The DNA here is from genome assembly GCA_032191745.1 of Picea mariana. NCBI lineage: Eukaryota > Viridiplantae > Streptophyta > Pinopsida > Pinales > Pinaceae > Picea > Picea mariana. Next base: position 6,401 of record JASDQU010424474.1, read on the forward strand.
TGCATTTGTCGAGCAGAGTGTCTAACGAGTGTCCAGGTGTTGAGTCTAGCGACAAATTGTAGGTCACTTGTTATACACTTATTCATATCAAAACTTCTGATCATTCAAAGGAAAAATAGATAAATGTCATTCACTGTCAACAGGGAAAACACTGAGTCTAGCTCTTGCTCCTGTGTTTCAGCTCCATGCGACCTACATAGTGTTATCTCCTCAATAATTTTCAAATTCTTGAGTTTAGGTGATTTCCAGATGGTCTTAGAGTGGTCTTTTGAAGAATTGCATGATATATATTCATGATGGAAAAGTGGCAAAATAAGTGGCTTTCGGCAGCTAAAAGGCATAATTTGTGGTATTAAGCTGTCGAAAACTCAGAAATTTGGCAGCTAAAATCCCAATAATTATCTTGTCATCATGTTTTAAAATGCTGACTAAATCGCCTCTAGAGATCACGTGTTTGATCTTGGTCAGTAATCATGGTTTTCATTCATTGTTTGATCAAAGGTTTTTAAACCTAAGTCGTGTCATACGAAACCCTATCATCACATATCAACTGCATATGTCAAATTCTACACATGCCTATCGGGGTTTAAAATTTTTCAAAATTTGGGAGAGCACACAGGCCCAAACCACGAGTCAAGCACAAGCGCCAAGTTACATACACTACTCATCTCATCAAATAATTTCGTGCCAAATATTGCAGGTGTTTAGTGTATTTATTTGGATGCATAAGATTGCTCAAGGTGCCACGAGGAAGAGCCATGAACAGGGGTATGCGCAGGTGTTAAATGTTCCCATGGACGCAATTGGTTATAGTCTTCGTTTTTGTTTTTCTTCTTTAGCATACACAGTGGTCTTGGTCATGCTCCTTCGTTGCACCAGGAGGATCGTATGCCTGGTATCATCATCTAGTTGTGCAGGCTCGTGTCAGAAGGAATGGATATTCCTGTTTTGTATAGGATATGAGCATAGAACATGCGATCTATGAAATGAATGGACAATATGGATTTCCAATGGAAGCAATGAACAACAACAGGCATATTTTTGTCTCAATCAATAGGAAAGTGGTTGATGAAATACATTTGACGAAGAGCAAAGGAATTTAACTGAAGAATTAAGAAATGTAGTGGAAGAACAAAGCTCTCCCTGGAATTTCCCATTTTTTACAGTAGAATTGTTTTGGGTAACTCTTATTAATGAGGTTCCCTGGTTGGACTATAACCACCATGGAGTGCAGGACAGATGTAGCAATCATATCGCTATTTTTAAGGCAAAAAATCAGTCCCATATCACAAGCCTCTTAGACATATCAGCGGGATGATTTTGTCTCTAATTGGCAATGGAACACTTGGCAAAAAATAATGAACCATATTTTAGACATTTAAAATCAGTGACTTAGTATTCATGGCACTAAATCAACAAGTTGTGATTTTCCATTCAGAGGTATAAACTCAGCAGCGAGGGCATCCAAAGAGGACAAGTGGCAGAGGTTTCATCATCAATTCCAGATTTCTGTCTATCATTCGCGTAACCAAGATTTCTTCCACCTTCCAACCACAATATCATTAGAGAATCAGAGGATAAAGATCAAGTCCAGATTCTAAATATTAGTTCCAGATTTGTTTCCAACAATTTCCAGTATTCGAGAATCTAAGTGCACACTTGACAACAGAGGAGGAATATCAGTAGCAGTTAAATTTTTCATGAACAGATGGTAGATGGCAGAGCAGAGCACTTGGAAACATAAGATAAAGACAAATTCCAGATTTCGTGTCACAAATCAAATTGTCTTTTACTCCAAAAAGTTTGAGTCCAGCCTCTAAGCAAGCTCGAAGAGTTTTAAAAACTAATTTGATTTTAATGATATCCATCAAATTTATTTCTAGCAAACCGAGCATAATTGAGGGATAAATGTTTGAAAGAAATTGATTCCATATTCCTAGCCATTGAATTAGCAGACATAAGGTTCATTCCAGGGTACACATGGTAATTGGAGTTCAGGTGGCAGTCTAGTGCAGATTTTAGGAGGATAAAAGTCACAGATTTTGAGGCATAAAATCAGATTGCTATCAAAGTCTAAGATGTTTATGCCATATGTATAACAATTGGTAGTGCTAGCGAACATCCAAGGTGGCACTCTATCCTATATTTTTGGAGCATTTTCAAGGTCTAAAGTCAAATCTTTGCAGATGGATCGAGACACCTAGCGGCAGTTCCAGATTTTATTTCAACAACTTCCAACATTCTCTGCAGCTAGAGAGAACTATGGAAACCAAGTTTAGATATGTTTTAATGGATTTTATTTCAAACAAAGTAGGAGATATTGTTGTTATAGGGGTTATAAAAACAAAGACTTTGTAATTAGATAGGGGGGCTCAGTCATCGGACTGAGGTTTTGAATGTTGGATACAATACCATGCTGCATTTGTAATAGACTGTCATAGACATGTAATTCAAATCACAGTCTTCTTTCTCTATGAATATCAGATTGTCACTTCTTATTCCTTCTATGCCTTAATCCAAGTTATCTCAACTGAAATATGATTGTCATCTCATTAGTCAGTTCATAGCTTGATTTAACGGTAATCTTCACTTTGTGTCAAGTTTGTCTTAGTTGCCAATGACTGTCATCTCATTGGTCAACTCATAAGCTTGATTTAATAGTGATACCTACACTATCTTATCCGACCCATCACATGTGTGATCTGGTTAGTAAGTATAGTATTCTTCATCCACTGTTATGCTATTCATCTGATTATTGATTCTTTAAAGCATCGTCTCATCCGATTATATATTCTTTGACTGTCCTGATATGATCTATTAGGTCAATTATCCCATTTTATCCCAACATAATCATAAACCTATTCATATTTTAATTTACCAAGCATATTTTTCCTACAACCCCAAAGAGTTTCTTGTGGAGTGATAGCACACGGAATTCCTAAGATGATTGTATCTGATAGGGACCCGAAATTCACCTCAAATTTTTGGAAAGGACTGTTTAAAGGATTCGAAATGAATCTGAACTTTAGTACAACGTGCCATCCTATCTCTGATGGACAGATAGAGAGGGTGAACAAAGTAATAGAGGACATGCTGAGAATTTATGTGATGGACAAACCATCAAGATGGGAAGACTACTTGGACTTGGTAGAATTCGCCTACAATAATGGGTATCATGCATCGTTGAATATGAGCCCATTTGAAGCACTTAATGGAAGAAAGTGCAATACTCCAGTGAGCTGGGATAATCCAACTGATAGGGCAGTAGTTGGGCCAGAGTTTCTCAAGGAGATGGAGGACCAAATGATAAAAATTAAGCATATTTTGAAAGCTGCCCAGGACAGGTAGAAAAGTTATGCTGATGAAAATAGAACCCACAGAGAATTCAAAGTGGGTGATCATGTTTTCCTGAAAGTGAAAACTAAAAGGAGTTCCCTGAAGCTGGGAAGTTGCGTCAAGTTGGAAGCCATATTTTGTGGGCCATTTGAAATCCTAGAAAGGATTGGGCCAGTTTCATACATGCTTGCATTACCTGCATCTATGACTGTACATAATGTGTTTCATGTTTCATTGCTTAAGAAATATATACCTGTTGACGGGCGAAATTGACCGTCCGTCAACTGGGAGAGTG